>RJWJ010037865.1:0-15289 GCA_004363605.1 Indri indri
TCTGCCTTTCTGCCGCAGTAGCTGACAGCATCGGGTTACTTCCGCCTCACCCTTTCCTTCGCCCTCCGCTTTCCACCCCAAGAGGCTGAATCGCCAGGCGATTTCCACCGTACTCCAATTACACTGGACAAAGAGCGTCCCGGCTAGAATGCTAATAGGGAGATTTCTTTTCCATCCCCCGTGAGCCTCACAAAAGCTCCGGAGCTGTGGCTGGGGCCTCTCCAGCTCTTACTTCTTTCCTGTAATTCTATACAAATGGCATTAGCCTTTTATGAGGTCTTTGTTTGCAGCCATTCAGAGGGTACTTTTCATCTCACACTGGTTTCTTGAATTTTAAGTGGAATTTGTTCAAATGAGCCTTTCTCGCAGAGGAAATGCAGGCTCGCGATTATCAGTCAGTAAATTCAAAAGGGATGGTTTTTGAAAAATCTCTTCCGCCACAAATTAAATGCCTGGATGAGAGAGCATCAAAAATGAAAGTACCCTTTAATGATACTAGATTATTGCCCTCAGAATGCGGGAGCGAGTGGGGCAAAGGGAACAGCTACCCGCAAGAGACTCCGGCCGTGTTCTCTCTCTGATGTGGGGATGACTCAGCCTCCCTTGAGGAATCTGCTCTCGTAATAAAAATCACTATTTACATTTTTTAAGTGAGTACTGATTTTTCTGTTAGAAGCTGAAGTAAAACTAAAATGTCCTAGCTCTGACAGCCAATTTGCTGAATCAATCAGATAATCCGGTTTGCAGCCGGCAGAGCCTGGGAACAGGTGTTGTCAAATTCTCTGTGAGGGCAGCATAGAAATGCTTCGGGCCACGCAGCCCGCACAGGCTCTGTTGCAGCCACTGGACACCACTGTCCAGCACCCCAGCCGCCGACACAATCTAGAAATGGACGAGTGTGGCCGTGTTCTAATAAGGTGTTGTTTGTAGACGCTAAAATTTTAATTTCTTATAAACTTCACACAAGAAATATTATTCTTCTTTTGGTTGTTTTGAACCATTTTAAAAATGTCAAAACTTACAATGGCACAGTTTCTTGGGGGGAAAAACAAGTCAAAACCATTGTTAGCTGACAAGCTGAATAAAAACAGGCAGCCCCAGGGATTTGGGATTTGGCCCAAGGGTCATAGTTTTCCAACCCTATGTTAGAGCACCTTCTTAAAACTGCAGTTCATAGCACACTAGGGGTTGGGGTAAGGGCTATAAAGTCCATTTGGTAGGTCCCACCCAGCATTTTTAAAGAGAAAAAGTAGAATTTAGTGCATCACACATAATAAGAGTTAAGTATTGTTTCATGAAGCTTTTGGAGCTTGTGTGTGTGTGTGTGTGTGTGTGTGTGTGTGTGTCTGTCTGTGTCTGTGTCTGTCTATCTGTCCGTCCTAGGTCACTGTGCTGTCTAGGACTTAGGAAGCATTCTGTATCAACCATGGCCCTCCTCATCTCTTGGACCTGTGTGTGCCTCAAAGACACAAAGACTAAGAATCAATGGCGTGTGAATGTTGTTAGCCAACAAGAGGGGGCAGAGGTGACTGTGGTCGTCTTCCTTACTGTGTCAGAGGAGTCAAGACCCCCAGCACAGGCTCCCTCTCCCAGCTCTGTGATCAGGGAGTGTGCGTGCAATAAGCAAATGTCTATCCTGAAGATGTTAGGTTGCTCAGGGCACTGCCCGCTCAATATGAATTTCCTGCTTTTGTGTGCGGCCTATTTCTAAGTAGTTCAAAGAAAGCATCTTCTCTCCTCTGCTCTTCCGCCTCCCCAGACTCAGTGATATTTAAAGCACTTGGTTGGTTGGGTATTCAATATTCTTCACCAAACAGAAACGCAATAGTGTGTGGGAAGAGGGGTGATGCATTTTAGTCTGATAAAAACATCTTGTGCCAGTCCTGACAGCCTCACTGCAAGCCTGGACAGAAGGAGGAGGAGGAGAAAGGTGTATCTTCGCACTGTCATAATTCAGGGCCTGCGGGGGATGCCCCGTGGGTGATCTACATCTTAGAGAGGTTCCAGAAACTCCAGGGGCACAGAGGTGCTGCAGGGTTTGGCTTTGTGTTTTGGTGGGAGGGAGGGGGAAGAGAAAGAGATAGACTCTTAGGTGCCTGCGGCATGGGGAGGAAGCTGTTGGGCTTCCCGCTGGCCAGCCTGAGGCCCCCACTTGGCTGAGGGTGGGCTTCCTGGAGGGCTCTGCAGCCACCTAGAGAGGAGCGAAGAGCTGGGAGAAGCAGCCCAGGGCAGCTGGCGTCAGTGGGGAGCCCGCATCTCCTGGCTGTTTGGAGAAGGGACAGCTGTGCTCGAGGTCAGAGGCAGGGGAGCGTGACCCTTCCTTACCACCCCACTTAGAGGAGGCTCCGTGGCTTTCTTGTTTACCCAGAGGGAGAAGCTGTTTATTCTTCTGAAGGGATAATGAAAGATTGGCTTCTATTTCCAGGGTGGTGACGAAGGCCGAGGAAACAGGTGGAGGAGATGAGAATATCACTTGCCTCCCCTCCAGAACAAAGACTAAGTTACTCGAGTCACCTCTGCCCTGCCCTGGCTCTGGTCATGGTGACTTCTGACCCATGGTTGGTTGGAAGGGGCTTGTCTCCTCATGATCAAGGACCCTGCTGTAAGATTCGGTGACTGTCTGCAGATGGAACGTGGGAAACCCCATCTTCCTTGGACATTTTCCTAGGTGGATCTTAGGATGGGTGACCTGAGCCTGGGGTGAAGCACCTGGCCCCAGGTGCTGGGTGGGGCACATCCTGGGAGATGGGCAAAGTACCACGCCCAGCTCAGTGTCTGGAACACGGCGGATTCTCACATGATGGCCAGATTAATTAGTGCAGAATGGCAGGCTGCATCGATCCATCAACGGGGCCGCGTCCAGTCTTGTGTACTTGTTTAGATGCACAGATGGGAGCCCCGTGACCAGGCAGTGGCCTTGCTACATGCAGAATCTGAGAGGAAAATGAATACAATGCAGATTGCTATTGTCACTCTAAGCAGATGGCCACAAATCAACCAAAGCATACCTTAGCAGAGGTAAGAAGAAAATCTGGGCACTTGTAGAAAATACAGCCTCTGCTCCAAGAAAGGTGGCACTTAGGCTTTGGTCCAGAAGCAGGACCCCATAAGCTGAAGTAGTCGTTCCAGGCAGTGGTCAGAAACCAGTGTCCTCTCTCCCTTCTCCCCTTCATTCCTTCTTCCCCCAAGCATGGAGCCATGTAATATGCAGGCACTGAGGATTAGAAATACGGGGATTAAAGAAGACAAAATAAAGTCTCTTTCCTCCTGGATCCTTAAGTCCAGGGCAGAAGACAGATAGTCACACACGTGTGACTCCCCCCGCCCAGTCAAGTTGGGACAAGTGCTATGAAGGAGGAATCTAGGGTGATCTGACGGAGCGTGGGAAGGCCTGAGTTAGATGAAGGAGTGGGGACAAAAAGCCTCCATGAGGACGCATCACCCATGCAGAGACCTGGAGGCCTAGGCAGGAGAAAGACATGAGAAGAGCATCCCGCCTGGGGCACCGGCCTCACGCCTCCTGAAGCTGGGAAGAGCTTGACCTTTGAGCAGTAGCGTGAAGGGCTCTTGGCCACAGCCTGAGGAGAGCTGGGCAGACCATATAGGACCTCACGTGTCACCCCAAAGACTTACGAGTCTTACAGATAAAATGAGTCTCTGGTGGGGATTAGAGGAATAATGAGATAATATCAGATTTGTATCCTAAAAAGATTACCTTGGCTGAGGTGTAGCTGGGAAATCGGAAAGTGGAAAGAACACAAGGAAGCCGTTGCAGCCGTCCAGGCAAGAGGTGATAGCAGACCAGACCAGGGAGGGGACAGGAAGACAGGGAGAGGAGACAGACTGCGAATGGGCTGTGGGGGAGAGGATGACCAGACTCTGCAAGGCACCAGATCAAGAGGATGAGGGCAGGGTGGGGAAGAACCACAAGGTGTCCAACATGAGCTGTGAGGGAGGCAGATGCTGCTTCCTGAAAGGGGGAGACACGGAGAAGCAGATTGGGGGACCCAAGAGATCCAAACAGAGATCCAAGGCATTTGGGAGTCCATGGCGTGGTTGGGTCCTGCTTCCCATTACCCGGTGGAATAAATGGCTATTTCCGTTGTCATTAAGTTCCACACTCACTCTACAGTCTTGCCACTGTTGATAGAAGTGTCGATGCAGCTCAGACTTCAGGAGGTAAGTTGCCCAAGTCAACCAGTACTTACACAGGGCCTGCTCTGTGTCAGCTCTTTACTCAATCCCTGGGGGTTAAGAGGAGGTGTGAGAAAAGAACCTGGCCCACAAGAAGGTTTGGGTCCATTGGGAAATAGACACATGGGTGTATATGATAATGGAACTACATGAGATGGAGAGCAACTGGATGTCCAACAGTGAAGCATGGGGTGAGTTCACAAATGGTGTAGCCGCACAGGGGGACACTTAATGGCTTGGAAAAGTGTGCACGGTGTAATGCTAAATAACAAAAGCAAGCTGATAACCGATTTGAAAAAATAACTCTTTAAAAGTTTGGGAGAAAAGATACTAAAATATGAATGCTGGGTATTTGGGTTGTTGGTAATTCCCTTAATAGATATTTCTGTATTTTCAGAAATTTCCCACAATGGTTGTGGGAAAAACCCTCATGGTATCTTTGTTTAATTTGAAAAGTGAAAATGTGTGCGTTGTTCCTTAAATGCCACTGGGGGTATATGCTGTGTGTCACATGTATGTCCTGACCCAAGATAGCTGCGCCAGGTCCTGGGTTAGAATTCATCCCGGGCGTCAGCAAGAGCAGAATATTCCTAACAGGAGGACCAAGCTGCACAAAGACGTGACAGAGTCAAGTGGCAGGCATGTTGGAGGGGCGTAAGGGGACACTCAGCTCCCGTGGACTACCAGGAAGTGATGGGAGGGTGCAGCTGGAGAGTAGCTGGAGGCGCTGGAATTCCAGCCAAGGTCTTGGATGCGGTAGCGTAGGAGTGGGCTGCCAACAGAAGGGGCTCAAGAGGTTCTGGCTGGCTTAGGAATGACTTCGTAAGCTGTGTGGCCGCAGATGCAGAGGGCACCCTGCCCAACCCGGAGCAGAGCAGTGGAAATGGGGAGGCCAGTCACCACTGGGAGGATTTGTAAGGAGGAAGTTTGCTGGACCCGGGGACTGCGTCCGTGCAGGGACGCAAGGGGTCAGATACCACAGCACTCACCGGGGGTGACGGAGGGAATGCGTGGGCCATTAGCAGACATGGTGGAAGGGCTAACTTCTGTGCGGGGAGGGGCAGTGGTGAGTTTAGTTTGAGATACGCAGTGCTGGGTTTTAGAGGTGGCAGAAGCACACGAGCAGGTCAGCAGAGACGCTGAGCTGGGACATGGGGGGAGACCACACTGGCGCATCCAGCTGGCATCATGCCCAGCGGAGAGGTCAGTGCCCTCCAATGGACAGGAACTTGTCTGGGCTTTGCGCAGTTCGAGTGGGGAGAAGTTCCAGTGTGATCAGGCTGGATCACCCATGGGCTGTAAGTAGAATATTTTAAATGCGGAAGTGGAAGCCCTCCGGGGGCAGTGAAACAGCGGACAGCAAGCAAGAGTGCCAGGTCACTTGGTATGTTCTTCAGCACTAAGGAAGCCCACAGCAGATGCCACAGAGAATGGGCTTGGCTGTGTGGACAGCAGGTTATAAATATAAAACAAAAACAGAAACAACAAAAAATTCTCTTTAGCATCCAGGTAGGCCAGTTTTACTATGTGGTTATTTGGGGCAGAACTGCTTTTCCGTAATAATAGAAATGTATTAGGTAGTCAGCAAGCATCGGACCTACAGAGCATGCCAGCTTGGTTCTATATAAATACAAGTCCCCCGTTTCTTATCCTCCCTTGTCCTGCAAAGGGCACCATGTTTTTAGAAATGTAAGCAGCTGATTCTTTATAACTTAAAAGAGAGTGGTGTCCCTCTAAGGAGGCGTTTTCTTAGGGTGAATGCAGACGGACTATACACAACTCACACACGTCTTTGCATTTGCTTCTTAGTCATCTGAATCTCTGTACCCATCGAAACACCGCCACGTGCTAATTCCCAGGAGTCCGCTGGGCTCAAGAACATAGTAGGAGTGACACGAAGATGAAAGAGTGTGAGGAATTCTGACAGAGCCAGATGTTCTTAGCATTCGGACGTAGGGACATGTTTATTACAGCCTTAGCAATGGATCTTTTGTCTAGCCAAGTACTGGACAATGAACAACCACTTTCTTTGTATAAAGGACGCTTGCACAGTAAGGAGTCCACCTGTTTCCTGATATTTAAAATTTATTGAGCAACTCACCAAGACCAGGAAGCTGGTCCCCTCATCGCAGGCGCCCAGCGCTGCCAAAAAAACAGTTTTCTCCTGTGTTTACTTCTGTATCCAGAAGCACCTTTACTCCATTGTAAGGAGGCAGCAGGTGGATAATTTGCAAGAAACTTGTTTCTGAAATTATAAGGGCCAAAAGGTGATATTGAAGGACTTGTGATTGCCTAACGCTTACTTATTTTAATATGCTTAATATTTGGAAGTGGTTCTTTCAAGACATGCTCTCCATCTCTCCCTTTAGAGGAAAAATCTTTGTGCATCATTCTGTGCATTCAAATTAGTTTCACTTTAACCTCCAAAGGAATTCCAAACATTTTAGAATTGCTTTCAGTTTTCCAGGAAACTTAGAACCCAGGCTGTCTGGCTTCCAGAGCCCAGATTCTTGACTTCATGATTGTGTCTGTCACTTTTGTCCTTGGAACTTTTCAATAGAGCATTTATTAGACTCATTGAAGGGATCCTGTAGAGCTTCTACTATTTCTGTTGCATTTTCTTATCCCCACTAACAAAGGAGGAGGAGAAGGGAAGAAAATAGAACACATGTAGAGATTTGCCCAAGCTGAATGTTGGGTTCACATGTGTTCTCTATTTATTTCTTATACTTTTTCAATGTGTGAAATATTACATAATTTTTTTAAAATTGTTTTTTAATTTCAGTTTTCCCCTCCTTCCTACTTACATATTCTTGAGAACGCTAGGAAAGTGTCTTCATTTTGACACTTGAACATCAGATTCTAGATCAGTTCCATCCAATAGAGCACTTGAAATATGGCTAGCGCAACTGAAGAACTGAATTTTTAATTGTACCTAATTTTAATTTAAGTTTAAATTTAAATAGCCATATGTGACTACTATATTGGACAGTGTAGTTCTATAAGAAAAAACTGGAAAAACCAAGATATTCCCCAGGGCTATCTGTACACACAGCCTAGTCTGTATATTCTAATTCATGTACCATTCCCTTAGCAAAATTCCTCTTAAAAGATTTTCTAACTTAGGGATAAATGAATCAAGTCTAAAATTCACAGAAGGCAAATATTCTAAATATTTATACAATGTTAAGTTCCTTCTTCTACCATTTTGTGCATTCTGTCTTGTCCTTTTCCAGATGAACCATTTTTCTTCCTGTGTGTGCGTGTGTGTGCGTGTGTGTGTGTGTGTGTGAGGACTGCTCTCTAGCAGGCACCAGTGTTGGACAGTGATTAGCTCTTGTCTAGGTTTAGCCACAGCCTGCTCTCCAAGGTCGTCAATCATCGTCATTATGTTTGGAAGCGGATGGACAATTCAAGAGCAACCTGTGTTCCTTCGACACTTGGCTGGTTGCTGGGTGTTTAATTATGTCTCAGCAAACACTGGAGCAAGCCCCCCTGGGCAAGCTTAGCTTATTAAGGGCCAGTTTCATTCATGGTCATGGTGATAAATGGTGCTAGTTTTATTGAAAAAAATATGTTTAAAAGGAAGACATCATGTCTAAATGATGGGGATTTGTGTGTGTGTGCGTGTGTGTGTGTTGGGGGGGGGGAGCGTTTGCTTTGTTTTTGAAGGATAAATCCGGTGTTTAAAATCAGAAGATCTGAATTCAAGTCCTAGATTCTACAAACCATATGACCTGAGGCCTGTTTGGTAAGCAGCCTCTCAGGGCAGCCCTGTAAAATGGAATAGCACCTGCTTACGTGGCAAGTATGTGGTTAGGGATAAACGTGGAGATGCAAGTGACTGTGTTAGCTGATGAAGTGTCCAGAACATGCCACTGGGCTCTCTGGCATAAGGATGCTTTCAGCTGAAGGCATTTGAGAACCAACAGATTCAGGAAGAGGCTTTGTCTGCACTTCCCTCATCTAGCCAGAAGCAGAGCCTTCCAAAAGAATTCAACTGTTCTTTTGAAATCCCCTTTCGAGGCAGGTTTCCCCTACCAAAGAGTGACACTCCTGTCACTGAAGATGAGAATGTGGTGCCAGGATGAGAAATTGCATAAACATACTTTACTAAAACAAACCTTACCTTTCATTATTTCCCCCGTTTCTCAGTCATTTCCCACCATTTGTTGTCCCTTAAAACCCTAACCCCTTCCCTGTGTTAAGATGGTATATAAAGCCCCAAATTCTAACCTCTTCTTTGAGCCACTGTCTTTGTGAGCTCCTGCAGGCATATGCATGTGAATAAACTTTGCCATTTCTCTTGCCAGCCTGTCTTTGGTCAGTTTAATTCACAGGCCCCAAACACTGAAGCCGAGAGGGTTCACTAATGTGAAGGTCTTATTTGTACAATGGTGGTTTGAGGCAGATGAAAAATCCCAGCAATTTTGCTGACCCTTGATGGAAAAGGTCCTCAGGCTTTGCCATGCATCAGAATCTCCCTATTGAACTCAGCGTCCTGGGCTCCATCCCGAAAGCACCTGTTTCTGTGGGCCTGGGCATGGGACGAGGGGAGTCTGGTGCAGAGGGTGGAGGAAGCCATGCTTTGCGGCACTGCTTTCAGGGACATCTGCAGACAGGAGGAGAACAAAGCGGGCGTGTATTTGGGGGAGGAGGACACGAGCCCAGATGGCCTCATTTTCACAGTTTCTGGGGCCGGACTTCATGATGAATTTCAATTTTTAGTATTTGGTTGCTGAAATGAAAGCAGGTGTTCCTTTCAATTTTACTTTATCTCAACTTGCTAGCCACACAATGACTTTTTGAAGGAGTAAAATTATGTTGAGGAGACACATATCCATAAAATATCAAACCAGATTGTGTTTGATTCGAAATTCAGGCTTCCATCTTGAAACAAAATGATAACTGAAAACGAGTTTTCACACAGACACACCTAGAATTTAAACCCATATTATGTCCCTAGAGGAACAAACTGCTAGGAGTTACTGAACTTGGATTACCTTCTTAACACTACTGAACAGACTGCTTCCTCTGTTCACGAACTAAAATATATTTAATCACGCGGTCCCTAGGATTGGTTTAGGAAATGGGAGAAGTACAAGAAGATTTAAGTTGTATGATTTTTTTAAAAAAATTTGTTAACGTTTCTTTTAAAGACTTTACGTTAATTATTTATTCTACCTTAAGCACATCATTCGAATTTTATTTTATTTTCCCAGACCAAGTGTGGAGCAGGCAGTCATGGCCTGGAATTATTTTCGGCTTGTGTTTTACCGCCTTCCAGCCCCCTCCCCCCAACACACACTTGACAGGGAAGCTGTGGTCACAATGGATGATAAATGAATTGCTCCCTTGCTTCCCTCCTGCCTCTTTCTCTCTGTCAACTGTGTGGAAGGCAGCCCAGCCAATCAGAAGTGCTGGCTGAACATCTCCCCATGCCGGGTGGTTTGGCAGGACAGCATTTACATTTGAATGTCACCTAATACTATAGCAGTCATTAACCGGTAACTGCAGAGTCACATCCTAAATGGGGTAATGTAATACTATGATTTTTTGTGTGTTTCCATGCTCTGGACCCAAAGGGGTTGGGGGAGAAAGAGAGAGAGAAAGAGAAAACAAAACCAATCTACTGTAGGAGCTTTCCAGTGAGGTCTGACATTTGTCTTACTAAAAATGAGTTTCAAGTGTGTCCTCTAAAGTTCACCTTGAAACAGCCTCTTGCCCTATATAAAAGTTAAGCTTTTGGAATAATGTCTTTTCAACAATAGCAACAAAAATTGTGTTTCAATGGCATGACTTTTCTAACGTTTTGATCCTTCATGTTTAATAGCATTTTCCCTCTCAACCTGTCACAAGGGAATGCTTTCTCTGAGAAACTTTCCACTGAACCTCAAAAGGGCCTCTGCGGGTGACTCTCAGCCTCTCAGAAGCCTCAGCGTGAGGAGTGTTTCTCTTCGTCAAGTTCTGCACATTCCGAATGTGTTTCCATCACAGCCAAGAACTCGCAGAAGCCGTGTGATCTCTGACTTCACGGCAGGTCGAGGTGTGCGTGTGTGGTGGCGACGCCAACGCACGTTGACACGGAACGTGAGAGAGAGGCTCCTCACGTTCGACTCGATCCTTACAGAAGGAACGTAGTGTGAAGACATGACTCTTTTACACATTCAATAGAATTGCTCTAACCTGTATTGCCTCCATTTCTGTTTTCCCAAATGCTAAACGTATCCCTTCTGGACTGATCCCATCAAAAACCACAGGTCCCTTAGGACAGTCTCTTGGTTCTCACGTCTCCAGCACACCGTGGGCTGCCCTTTCCCGTTGGGCCCCATCTGTTTTCCATAAGGATCGCTGCTCCGTCCCTTCATAAATTTGCTATGGCACTTGTCTCGCACTTTTTCACATGGGACCTTGAAAATCGTTCTTGGCCTTTACACAAAGGATCATTTAGAAAGGTCCTTCCTTCTACTGTGGTTAGAAATCGGGTCACTTTGCAAGTTGCCATTCTCATGCAAAAAGTCCCCAACAGTTTGCAAGAGTTATAAACTTTTACAAAAGTTCATTTATATCATGGTTACCTGGAACTAAAGGGCAATTTGTCATAGACTCTGTTGTAGTTGTGAATGGGTCCCCAGGCCAGCCCGTGGGCTGTTTAACTGTGTCCCTGAATGAGTATATTAATGTGCTGTTTCAAGGCACGAGAGTGGCGCTTGCCTGCCGGCACTCGGCCTCATATTATCATTTTATTTAACTCTCAGAACCAATTTTTCCAAATACTACTTGTCCTCATTTCATAAAAGAGTCACAGGATGTCATATAGCTGGCAATTAACACACAGGAATTTCAGCCAATGTCGAAGCCTCTGCCCTTGGGACCCCCTGTGCAGGCCTTCTGTCTGGGATAGCACTGTCTCTGCGGGAGAGACTTCCAGGCTGGGAACACTGCCCCGGAGGGCAGGGAAGACGAGGGAAGGAGTATTCTCATAGACACAGTCAGTTTTAATCTCACACATCGGCATAAGGAGGCTCAGATATTCTCAAGCATTTATGAATTGGAAAGGTGAGGCTGTCACCCCTGGAGGGATGGGGCTGGGGTTTGGGAACCTGCTGAACCCCGGAATGAACAGAAAGCAAAACGCTTTATGCAAAGCTCCGCAGTCTCTGCAGACGGATCACCCTCTGGCCCCATCCCAGGCACGTGCGCACGCTGGGGTTCACCAGGGTGGGGGTGGAAGGAGAGCAGGGGAGCACACTGTTTTTCTTCTTCTCAAAGCTGGAGGAAGAGTTTTAAAGGATACGGAAACCCCAACTGGCAGAAAGGAGGCGGGCATGGGTTTTTGTTGCCCTGGGACTCGCAGCCACAGAGCCATGGCGTCCCCTAAGGAAAGACTGGCCACTCCCTCCCCTCCGCCCGCCCTTCGCTGTGCTGATGGGTTCTCTCCACCCTCCACCCCTTCATCTGGCACCTCCCCATCTCGCTTCCTCTGTGGGCCCTCCTGAGCGCCCAGCCCCGCTTCAGGGCCCGGTATCCTCCATCTGGCCACTCTCGATGGAGCCTTGGCTCTGGCCTGGAACGGGCAGCGTACTCAGAGAGGACCGAAGTCATCTTAACGCTACCACTTTTAATTTTGGGCAGGCTTTTAATTCTCTAACAGCATCATTTTCATTACAAAAATTATCACACAATTGTGAAATGTTACAATTCTAAAGGTACAACTAACCGTAGGGAAGGAAAATACTTTCTCCTCTACCCTCTTTGGTTCAGTACCTGGAACCCTGCAAATTAAACTGACTAAAGATAGACTAACAGGAGAAAAGGGCATGCTAATTTTATTTAATGTCAATGTTTTGGTTTTTACATGTACAGGAGCATCTCACAGAAAAAGAAGTGAAAACCCAAAGAAGCAGTTAAGCCTGAGAGCTTATATACCATTTTAACAAAGAGCATAAATTTGTGAGAAATGACAAGACAAAGGCAAAGGTTTGGGTTTCTAGGGACAGTAAGTATCTGGGGAACCATGGAAGATAAGGGTCACTTCACTGAGGTTTGTTTATGCAGATTCAGGTTGGTACCGTCCCAGTGACAACAGTCATCTTGTCTCCTCCCCCTCAGATGGGAGAAGGGCAGGATGGAGGGGACCCCTTCGCAAAAGGAAATTAGGCAGCAAGAGGGGGGGCAGAGAGCTTCGCTTGTGTCTGCTGTTTCTCAGTTGCCTTCGACTCAAAATAAAGTGGCATATTTCAGGGTGGCAAACTCTGATCCTCTTCACAACGTTGTAATCTTGTCCAGCATTCCTTTTACAAATGAGAAAACTAAGAACCAGAGGGAGCATTCATGGGTCACTGAGGCCGGGCAGGCCTGGGGCCTTGCCACGCCTCTCTCACACACTGGGCCCTCCGTCCACACTAGTCCATGGGAAATACCCAGGTCCCTATCCCCTCGGCCTCCTGTTACCTTCCTCCCAGGGCACCACGGAAGCCTGGACTTGAAGTCTGGCTCTTCCCTTGACCAGCTGTGTTCATGGGAGTCAATGAGTTAGACTTCCTGAGCTTCAAATCAGAATGTTAGCGCCAGGGGTGGGACAGGGCAGGTTGGAAAAAAGAAAAAATGTCGACACCTACCGTGGAGGCAGTCGTGCAAACAGAATTTAAACAAGATGTGTGCGACGACCTGGCCCAGCTAGATATAAACCTAGGTGAGTTACTGAACCCATCAAAGCCTGTCCATCTCATCTATAAAAAAAAGGATTATAATTACCTCCAAGAATAAAAATAAAAGGCACCATGTCCAGTGCCTGGCACCTACAAGCCCTGCCTGAATGATAACTGCTGTCCCCATCATCGCCATCAGCAGCTGTGTAAATGGCACCTCCGTCTTAGGCAGCAGATTTCCCGGAGAGCACCAGTGGGGTGTGGGGTGCAGATCTGCTCTAACAGACAGGCGACCAGCTCTCCTGCGGTTGGGGTGGCTCTGAGGGACTCACTGCACTCTCGTCTGGTGCAGAGTCCTCAGAGCCTGTGTTCACGAGGGACCCTCATGCCCTTGTGTAAGTGTGCTTAATAAAAGCTACGGCCATTTTTTAATTTGTTAGCTCCCATGGAAATTGTTTGCATGGCTTTAATCAGCACATGTTAATTGAGCATCTGGTAAGTGCTGGATACAAAACTAGACTTTAAGAAGGACACAGATGAGGGAACGTAGTCTTCCTTCTCCGCGAGCTTGCTGCTGTGGGGAGCGCTGAGTTGCAGGAGAAGGGAAGGCAGGCTGGGACAAAATCACGGAGACCCAGGGCTGGTGTTCTCAGACTCTCGGCTTGACTCGGCCTTTTTAGCAGTGTTGAAACAGAACGGAGCTGTGCTTTAGGGGCAGTAACCTGTCAGCAGCATGGCCCATGAATTAAAGGAAAGCTCTTTGGCGGTGAAAACCCCCATCAGAGGTGATTGTAGCAGTCCGGTGAGAATAATGTGGGTGTGGCAATTCTTCCAGCTGCCTGGAGTCAGTGAGTTCTGACTCCTGGCCTCCCACCATTCTGGGCAACATTTGCTTACCTGCTGTGCTGGATCAGGTGCAAATCTCTGTGTGTGCATTTTCTGTAACTTCCAACAGCCAGCACCGGGAGAACGGTGCAGATTTGAGTCAGCTCGTTTATAAGCTCATACATCATAGAACTGGAGGGATGGATGGACCTGCCCCCCGGGGGAGAAAAGCCCCCTACTTCCAGAAGGGAAGAAAGAAATATGCATGATCATCTTAAAAGTAACTAAGGTTTTAAGAGGTCGAGTGCTGCCGCAAGGCCACGCAGCTGTAAGTAAGCAGAGTCGCTGTGCGGGGGAGTATTTTATTACTTGGAGGTCATAAAAGTGTGACTTGGCGTCTATTCACTGAGCCCACGCAATGCACCCAATGTGACCTGTGGAGCCCCCACATGGGACTTGAGAGCCAGGCGCTCTGAGGCTTGTCCACACCTGGACATGTGGGGCGAGAGGAACTCGCCATGGAGACGTCCGAGACTCCGGGAGGACGTCGTCTCCACATTCCCCGTGCAGGACGTGGCTGAGAACTAGAGCTCTATGGTGTCGAATTCCTCCCGGCCCAGCCCTCATGTGCAGGAAGCTCAAAGGCAGACACTGTGCTGGACAAGTGCTGTCAAAAACAAGATGGAGCCAAGCCTTAGACTGTCTCAGAACCTTCCACTGCTGCGGAGGACGCACCATGTCCCTTGGGTTGGGAAGAAAACCGCTTCTAGTTCTTGCGGGCCGGTGCCTTCCCGCTACGGACCTGTTCCGTCGGAGTCTGCCCCTTTCTGGTTGCTGGCCTGAGCTGACCCTTTGTTTAGTTGGCTGGTGCTGTTAGGCTGAATATAGCACAAAGGGGTTTTCTGATTTGGTAGAGGAGGCGGAAGCTAATTTTAGCTGCCCTATGTCCCATCTAGTTTTATATTTTTGTTTTTATTGTAATTTCCATTTTTGCAAAAAGCCAAAAGCAGCCCTAGGGACTTGTTTTCTCCAAAGGTAGTGTGGGGAGGCCGGAGAGCCCCAGGCGTGGAAATCACAGTTTGCTTTTGCTATGAACTAACTCTGTGGCCTTACTTTCCCCTTGAATGAAATGAGCAGTCTGGACGAGGATCAGCGGCTGCAGCCTGGTGGTGAGCCGTAAGACCCTGACCCCAGGCATGTTTTGAGTGCCCCAGACGGTGTTTTATTTTCTAATTAAATTGAAAGGCCTTTAAACTGGGTGAGCACCGGGCAATGTGCCACAGGCTCCGCCCCTTGCAGCAGGCCAGTTTGCGTTCCTTATCTGCCTGGCATTTGACTCTGCCAACCCTGGTGGGTGTTTTCTGAGCTGCCTTTCATCTGAAACAGGCTTAGAAATTTTGAATTTCTTTACAACCCCAGATCTCTAATGCTCTGCCTGCCTTGCCCTCTGGGCATTGGAAGAAATATTTTTTTCAGTGGGGGAAAAAAAAATCACGTCTGGCAATGATAAAAAGCAAACATCTGGTTACTCCAAGGCTGATAGGCCAACAGGTGTTATAAGCTTTGAAGCAGCTTTGTTTTATTTTTAATATGCTAATGCTACAAAGGGAAAATTAATT
>RJWJ010037866.1:0-15259 GCA_004363605.1 Indri indri
GTGACTGAAGAGGCTTGGTGTAGGTGGATCACCCTGACCATTCTGGAAGACTCCTTTTAGATCTCCTGGAGAAAGATTGTCTCTGCCTACAATTCGTGGCTCTGTGTATTTCTTGGGATGCCAAAGGTTAATGCCTGCAGAAATTATTCCTGAAATAAAGAACATTTAATTGAGGGCAAGGCTATCTGTGCAGCATAGCCACAGAATTTTAGATTTTAATAGCTAGAAGAGAACCTAGAGATCACAGCTCATTTTAAGGGTGAGAGAAACAGTTCCAAAGAAGTTAAGCAATTTGGCCAAAGTCACTCAGCTTCTAGGCAGAGCTACTAGAACCTTGAGTAGACAGTTGATCAAGACAATGCATAAGTCAATGAGTTGATGGAAACAGGCAACTTACTCTGGACTTCTCACTTAGAAGAAGGGGTATGGATTCAAAATTATTTTGGTTAATATTTTCCTTTTGTTTCACCATCAGACACTCTAAATCTTATCATCCATTAAGCAGGATGATAATCTGTCCTCACCATGAAATGGTTTGCTCCCCCACCCAGATTGCATGAACTGCATTTATGTAACTTGGAATTCACCTGATTGACTGAATCTGATTATAGGAGAAGAGTCACATCCACCTCCATCTCCAAGGCTCTGGGTGATGCCATGTGTCAAAGGACCCTGAGACCCCTTGGGAGAACAACCTTCAAGGTCGAATTAGGGACAAAGCTTGCTCTTTCCTTCCTCTCTGATACTGTGCCTGTCAACTATAGGGAAATGTGAACCGTTTCAGTATTGAGATGAGAATGAGAGGCTGACACCTTCTTATGACTTATGTGAGCTTTGACTTGGGGAGAGATGTCCAGGGCCTCATTGCCATGGAATGGTATACACGTGAGATGAGTGAAGCTTCTGCATTTTCTGTGAGCCACATGTTGTCTCTCTCTTGTCATCTTATGCTGGAAATGCAGGGGCCAGAGCCTCTCAAAGTAGGGTCTGGTAAAAGGATCAGTTAATGTTTTCCACGGGGTTCTTTAAAGTTTTTAAAAATATGCTGCTGGAGGTCATTCCAGCTCTGTTTCTGAAATAATTGCTAGTTAAGAATCTGGCTGCCACCACCCAATGGCAGGCCAGTTCTTTGGTGGGAGCCCTGGTATTCTAGGGATGTCAGGGTTAGAAACTGGTTCTTGGGATGATGGTCTATGTACCCCACTGATCTAGCATTGAATTCAATACTATTTGGTAAAATTCCCCCAATAAGATTTTATATTCCTTGAGCCCAAATAATGCAGTTTATATAATTTTTGATTTCCCTTCTTGTGCATTGCCTAAACACACTGTAGATCATAACAAACAATTTAATTAATTTTTAAAGGCTTAAATAAGGCAGAAACATACATTTATAGTAAAATACATATGTATTGGATATGAGATACAAATTCACAGTAAAAGTATAGTGTTAATTATTCAAGTTGACAATGAGAAATAGAATAATTTAAAAAAAATTATCTTGGGTCTGGGTGTGGTGGCTCATGCCTCTAATCTTAGCACATTGAGAGGTCGAGGCAGGAGGATCACTTGAGGCCAGGAGTTTGAGACCAGCCTGGGCAACATATTGAGACTGCTGTCTCTACAAAACATGGAAAAATTATCTGGGCGTGGTGACGTGTGTTGCCTGTAGTCTCAGCTACCTGGCAGGCTAAAACAGGAGATCACTAGGAGTTTGAGGTTGCAGCGAGCTACAATGACGCCACTGCATTCTAGCCTGGGCAACAGGCTTCCCCCAAATTATTTTGGTAAAAGCTTTGATTCAAAGGTCTAAAAGTTCAATAATGTCCCTCAAAAAATGTGATAGCAAATGTTGCAGAGGGAGAGAAGTTGGCTTGGAAGGTGCAAACTTTGCATTCACATGTGTGAGAGAGACAAATAACACCTCTGAAAACTTCAAACAAAACAAAAATAGTTGAGAAATGCCACAGATATTGAACTCATCCCCAAGAATAGATGGTTTATCACCCTAGCATATGTCGGGAGGATAAACTGGGCACACATGTCAGGTGTGTGGACAGATGAGGAGAAAGGGTGTCTTGAGAATGCTCTCCCAGGGCTGGAGAGCCACTACGCAGGGTCCTTTCAAGGGGCTTTTCACATACCGGAGGCCCTCTGGGAAGCTCAGTCCCCTAGAGCAGGGGTCCCTAACTTATGGTGAGTACTTGTATAATTATTTCATTATACATTACAATGTAATAATAATAGAAATAAAGTGCACAATAAATGTAGTGCACTTGAATCATCCTGGAACCAACCCCCATCCCTGGTCCGTGGAAAAATCATCTTTTGTGAAAACAGTCCCTGGTGCCTAAAAGATTGGGGACTGCTTCCCTGGAGGCATTTGCTGCCTGCGTACGCCTGGAAATCAAAGAGCATCTGGCTCCTGTTCTCCTAGCTGAGTCAAAGGCAGAATAGTGCCTGACTATTTTATTTCTAACAACGTGAGTGGCTTACATGGTCCCTGCTACACTGACATGGTCCACAGCTAATGGGGCAGAGAGTGGGAGGCGGTGACTCGGCTCTGGAAAGTGGCACTTTCCAGGGAGACAATGAGGAAGTACCTATCATTTTTAAGTCCAAATTGCTCAGCTCTGAAAGGTGCCATCAGGGGAGGAGGCCGAGGAAAGTTGTAAGGAGGAATTGTTTTGCTCTCCTGGACACTGGTAGCAGATTGGATATTAACAATAGCAGGTACACCTAAATAATTCCATTGGACATTTTAGTCCAAGGTCACGTATTTCCACTTTGAAGTGAAATGATCTAAGTTGTTGCCTTAAAATTTTCAGATGCATTTTTGAGTTGGACTTTGGCCATGCTGTCAGGCGGCTTTGGAAACTGCTCTTTCCGCAAGGCCTGGAGAAGTTAAGGGATCTCCTGAGGCTCCTCCGACTGGCCTTTGTCCTGATTCCTGGCTGAAACCCAGAGCAGTTTTTCACCTTTCCCTTTCTGAGGGACTATCCCAACTCTGGAAAAAACAGCAAACAAAACCCAAACAGAAACATACACACAGGGTTAGACTTCTGTGTGTGGATGCTGCTTTGACTGCAGCAATTTCTATTTCTTAAAAACGCACCACTGACTTTTATTTTCAGTGGTCACAGCTAATGTTAACAGGAGGAGATCTGATGTCTGAAATACTGCATGTTTTCAGGCCAAGGCTGTCTCAGGCCGAGAGCGATGAGGACAGCCCCACAGGAAGGTGTGCTCAAGGGCATGATTCCCTGGCTCACCACCCATCTCGTGGGAACAGATTTCCATCCTCCTTTCTTCGTGGGGGGATCCACAAGCAAATGAAGGGCGACAGAGCTTGAGATCCCCGAAAACCCTTCTTCCCTCTCCTGGGTTAGACAGGCCTGGATGGAGGAATTGCTTCATTGCAGAGTCAGTTAGCACACACTTGCTCTGTGTCTTGAGCTGAGCTGAGCTATGTGAGATCAAAAGCACAGGAGACTTTGTTCTCGCCAGTAGGGAGCTCTGTACAGATACATGGAGCCCAGAGGCCACTGATGCAGATTAAGGAGGACTCAACCAAGGCCCATGACCTTTGGAGCATCTTTGCCAGGCTCAGACATCTGATGGGCACCGGACAGGCCCTCACTCCAAGAGTGGTACTGAGAATGTTCCCTTTGGACCCAGAGATGAGCTTTGAAATGAACTTCTAAAATGTGTATGTTTAATGTTTCACAACTGGTTCTTGGGGTGGGAAGCTGCCCCAATTTTGTATTATTTGCCAATTTCTGTGGTGTAAATACTCTCACCGTGGCTGATTTGAAGCTAACAACATGATGTCAAATGGCTTGCAATATGCCTGAAAATTAACAGTGGGCTTTTGTAAGTAAAACCCAGCTCCAACTCACCACTGGCTCTCGCCCAGTATGGTATTACTGAAACTGACCTGAAGCATAGGGCACTGGCTTCGGAGCCAGACCCACCTGGAGAGGACCCCACGCGTGTCCTAATTCTCCTGTGTGTGTCACCAGACTCTGCACATGGGAGACTTTCTAATGGAGGGCCAGACTCCCTTCACTGAGGATAAGTTGCTTGGCACAGTGGAAGGGAAAGAGGAAAGTGGGAATCCTACTGCACGTGTCTTTGTTAAGCACTTTCTGCGTATCAGAATCCTTGTGAGGAGCCAGGAGAGATTCAGGAGGAACCTGACCTGCCCTCATAGAGCTCCCAGCTTCAGTGGAGGGACAGACAGGACAACCACTAAGTGCAGAACAAAGCAACGTGAAAAATATCCTGTAGTATTCGATCTGACAAAGTACTGAGGGAGGGCAGGGGGGAATGATCAATTCAGATTCATGGAATTAGAAAAGGCACCATATATTTGATGAATGGCTGTGTATCTTCTAGCAGAAGGTCAGATGCATAGTAGGAGTTCTAAACACCTTGATTCCCATCTGGGTCCTTTCCACCCTAAGAATTCTGTGTCTAAGAACTAGTGTGTAGAGAAAATCTAGTAGCTGCTAGATGAGTTATAGGTACAATTAAGTGCAAAATGGAAGCCAAAAATCCAAAGGTCTATTTGTAGCTGAATTATCAAACACTGGGCGGCTCTGCCTGGCAGTGTGTGGATTAGCTGTCCTTGCTGTCCGAAAACGGTGTGCAGTTCTGTGCTCTCCATCTCACTTGAGCTGGTGGACGTGGATCCCAGGCCCAGATGCTGGGGGGAGGGGTTTGAATGGGGGGGTACTCTGGGGGTGATTACCTATCAAGGAAGGATCCAGAACACAGTGGCATTTTCAGTATCAGCCTCTGTAGCCTTTGCCGATGTGCTTACTGCATTCTAGCGCCCTCCTAAAGGCTAGAGGACAGGCGCCCACGGGGAGGACTCAGACATCAGACAAATTAGCGAAGCCCTCTCTCCTGTTTATGGGGGAGAAAATATGTTGCAGGGCCTGATGGTGAGCACTGTTCCTAGGGTATTCAAGGGACCACAAAGTGAAGCCCCACAAGGCAGCATGAGACATCCCTATCTGGAGATTTAGGGGAGCACTTCCAGCTTGCACCCTGGGAATTCTCTTCCACCCTCCCACACAACAAGAAAGATGCTTGGCAATGTGTGTTTGCCTGCCTGTCTGCTGCCTGGGAGGGGCTCCCGCGCCAGCAACTCTGCTGGAATATGGAGCCGTGCATGGGTGTGTGGGAGTGGGGCGGGGAGGGGTGCCAGGGAGGGCCTTTTGCCACCGTAACTGGCTGGAGAGAGCAGCTGTCTGGGGATGAGAGGCAGAGTGAGAGGGTGCTTGAGCTGTTAGCTGGTTCCTCTAGCTTGCTCACTCTGAGGAGGCCAGGAAGCAATGATTTGCAAGCTCTGGGGTGTGTACGTGTGTGTGTGTGTGTGTGTGTGTGTGTGTGTGTGCGAGAGAGAGAGAGAGAGAGAGAGAGAGAGAGAGAGAGAGAGAGAGAGAGAGAGAGGAGAGAGAAGGCAAGGAGAGAGAGAGAGGAGAGAGAGAGACGTCATGAGAAAGCAATTGGGGACATATTTATGTTTAGCAACCTTTACACTAATCAAAAGCAATTTAATTCATTAAACAAATGTATTTATTTGTCAAATCTGATTTACTTATAAATTGAATCATTGGTGTTGTTACTGTTTATCGATTTGTTTAGAGATGAATGAAACACTTGCTGGAACAATCAGGCCCTCTCTCCCCATTTTGTACCCAAAAAAACAAAAAGAAAAAAAATCTTTAGAGAAAAATATTCTGTCTCTCCCTCCTTTCCCTCTGTCCTCCCACCATTGCAATTACTCGCTCTCCTTCCCTTTGATCCTCCTTGCCGATCTCTTCTATTTAATCATTCACTCATTCAGCCAGTCAGCCAGTTGGTCAGTCAACAGACATGCACAGGCACATTGCCAGGCATTAGTATCTACGGGTGGAAGCTGTTAAAATAAGCCAATTTTCATTTTCATTTAGTCTAAGAAAGAGTTTCCTAACAGTTCATTTCACTCACAAAAGGAGTACATTCTTCCGCCGGGGAAAACGTCTGATTATTGGAGCCAGCGAAAGCCGGCTGGGATGCGCACAGGGGATTCTCGCATCACGCTGGGCTTGGCCAGGATGACACCTGAGGTCTTTCCCAACGCTGAGATTCCATGGTTTTGTTGTTATAATTTTTAATGTAATTGAAAGACACCAAAGAAGTACTGTGGTCCCTAAATTAGATTTTTTCCGCCTTAACTCCCAAGTGATCGATCCCAACACAGTAAAGGTCAGACTGGGTCCCCCATCCGCGCCGAGCTCTGCCTCCTCTCTGGCATTTGATTACTTGCAAGCTGTCTAGACGGAGCCGAAGGAATTAAGAAAGGGGCAATACGAAGTCTCTAGCGTGCGGACAGACTTTTTGGAGATGAGTCAGCCTGTGGCGATGCTCCTTGTGCTATTTCTAGGACTTGGACGATTCCTCCCCAGAGAGGCTGCAGGTCCACACCCAGAACCAAAGGTGATGACTGAAAATTAAGGACAAGCACAAAAAGGCAGAAAACCCAGCGCAAGGCAATTTTCTAATTGGGGATCTGGCAGCCTCTCCAAATCACACCGGGCAGAGTGAAGCGGCAGTTTCACTTTGCGCCAACTCGATTCGCTCTACCGAGCACGTTTTGGGCATTGCCGCCACATCCCTGCACCCCAGGGACCCGCGAGGGTGAGCTGCGTGCTGTCTACCCTGCTGACACGGACCTTCTGCCCACTGGCCCCACGGGCTGCTGGGAGAAAGCCCGGATCTGTGGGTGTGCAGAGGCCACGGCTCAGCCTGGAAGGCTCTCTCCCTGCAGCCCTGCATGCCTCCCCTCTGCCTGGTTACCATTCTCATCAGAAAAAGCAGGATTCTGGCCTGAAGTCCTGGTGATCAACACAGAGAATAGGAAGTTCTGAGCCCACTCCCCACCCTGGACTTCTGTTCAAAAATTAAGTATAAATCGAATCTCTTCCCTTTCCTCCTCTGTCAGAGGCCGCTCTGCAAAGCCGCCGGTAATCAGGAAGAACCGGCAATGAAGTGTCTATCAAAAGGCCCGTTTTTACAATTGGGATCCGTTGTGGGTGATGAGGTAATTTCTTCTTAAGCTTCTGGTATCCAAGGAGGAAAAAGAACAGCAAAATAAGGTCTGTTAATAAAGGCGCGAGAGCCTCTGGGTGTTTGCTGTTATTAAAGAGACCTTAAGGAAGGCTGCTCCTGGGCTGAAAGCAAACCTTTTCAAGGGTTTCGTTTTAGAAGGTTCAAAAGACACCAGGGAGAGGGAGAACAAGAGGCAGGAAGAGGCAGGCACAGCGCGCGGGTGAGATGAAGGAGGGAGAAGGCAGGAGAGCCATGCCTTGCTGGGATGTCGCCGGAGAGTCACAAGCACAGGCTCCGGCAGTTTGATCACTGGAAAAATGTTTTCTGTTAAGGGTTGGTGCAGTGGAAGAGAGAAATCTCTGGATTTTTTTTTTTTAAAGACCTGCCTTTGCTCCTGCTGCTGTTTGCCTGGAATGCCCTTTTCTGCCCATCTTTAGCCCATTTGGTCTAGATCGCTCAACGCAAATGCCCCCTCCTCTGCGAAGCCTTCTTTGGTGTCCCCGGTTAGATACATAAGTGCTTCACCTCCTGCAGGTCAATAGTATTTAAAAAAAAATTATTTTTAATTGCGGTAACATCCACATAACATAAAAGTTACCACCTGAAACATTTTTAAGTCTACAGTTCTGTAGTGATAAGTATTAGGATATTCACATTGTTGTGCAACCAGTCTCCAGAAATTTCTCATCTTGCAAAACTGAAACTCTGTATCCATTAACAACAGCAATTTCCCATTTCTGCCTTTCCTCAGCCCCTGGCAACCACCGTGCTATTTGCTGTCCTATAAATGTGACTACTCTAGGTACCTCTGAAGAGGAGTGATCCAGTGGTTGTCTTTTTGTGACTGCCTTACTGCACTTAGCATAATGTCCTCGAGGTTTATCCATGGTGTAGCCTGTGCCAGAATTTCCTTCCTTTCCAAGAAACAGTAATTTGGTTTAATGTTTTAGTGGCATTTCTGAGGTACTGTCTTATTTTTAAGCTATGTGCACACATCATATCTCCCCTACAGAATTCTAAACCCATTCAGGGCAAGAGCTGAGTCTTTCTCCCTTTTGAGTCCCCTTGTCCCTGTTAGCCCAGTGCTTGGCAGAGAGTCTGTGCTAACTTAATATTTGTTGAGAGGATCAAAAGATAAATGCTACCATATCGTCTTGAGTGGACTCTGCCAGACCTCTCTGTCCCTCCATGATCATACCCCTACCAGGGTCGGCAGCAATGTAAACTAGTGCATGTCATCCAGGCGAGGCGAACAGAAGGCATTGGTAGCCACAGTTTTAGGCTCATCTTCTTACCCAGCATCCTTCAATCCGTCCCTCATCTTCTCCCGGCTCCAGCCTTCTGTTTCCTTTAAGGGAAACATCTCCCTTGAGACAGGAAAGCCGACCCAATCTTAAAAGAACAGAAGGCCAGAACAGAAAGAGTGAGGAATGAGGGAGACAGTTCATGCAAGAATGCAGCTGACATGTAGATTTGCCATCTTGTCAGCTTTCTGATGGTGTCATCATTCTGGATAGGAATCTCCTTGCAGAGGTGGAGTTGGTAGCGGGGGCAGGGGACTGTCTCGTTATTAATCACACTAAGCATCTTTTTCACCCTCCCCCTAAGTTGTCACTAGGGAAGGTTTGCTTATTATGCAACTCAGGAACAATAAGCCTTGCTAAAATTTGGCTTAGGATCTTGGAGAACTAAATGTAACTTCATGCTTGGTCTGTAATAGCTATTTTTGGAGTTACTTTAGTTAGCTTGGCTCGTAACCCTGTCCTTCCCCTTTGTTCTCCCACAATCGTTTGTAAGAGGGGATCGTGGAATGAATACAGGCTTGAGTGGAGCAGTCCTGTGTTCTGGTGAGGTGACCTGGGGCAGGCCATATTGCCTGGTGACCCTTAGTTTCCTCATCTGTCAAATGTGGAAAATAACCACTGTCTTTAGCAGGCTTTTCTGAGGATTGAAGGAGATCATGCGTGCTCAGCGAGTGGATGATACATGTGACTTTTTCCCCTTCTCCTGGGTTGACTCGATGCCCTGTACTGAAGACTGTGGCTGAATTGGCTCAATTTGGATCCAAGACACCACATCCACATTCACTGCGCTGGCTTTGT
Source organism: Indri indri (assembly GCA_004363605.1). Classification (NCBI taxonomy): domain Eukaryota; kingdom Metazoa; phylum Chordata; class Mammalia; order Primates; family Indriidae; genus Indri; species Indri indri. Next base: position 9,204 of record RJWJ010037866.1, read on the forward strand.
CTCTTCCCCAGCTGCCCATGACACCCATGGACACCCTATGGTAGTTCTTCCTTTTTGGGACAACTGGACTCATTAGAGAACAGTATTCTGGTGTAGAATAAGGCCCTTTTCAGGCCCAAGGGAGCCTTGTTGGAAGACAGAATTTTCAAACCCACAAGAGAATTCGTAGAAGAACATACCACCCACAGTCAGATTTCTCTCTCAAGTGATTTATCTCGGTGTCAGGCAGATGGCTCTTTGTCTGCATGTGTTATCAGAGCTATTGGAGCTCAGCCTTCAGAGGAGCCCTCATTTTTTGATTCATATCATGTTTATTAGAGGAACCTAGTCCTAAGGGCTAGCAAATGGGTAGGCACTCAGCCAGCCCAGAATAAGCAGAGCTGTGAAGGCAGTTTCTGCAATAATCTAACAGAGTTGGTGCCCTCCTTGACCTAGGATGCCTAAAATCAATGGCCTGTTTGCCACTTTCCATCGTCAAACTCTTCCCTCTTGGACATAAGAGAAGGAAGTGATTACTTCCTGCAATGGGGTGGTTTGCAAAGCCTTCCTGGAAGTGGCATTTGAGCCTGGCCCTAAAGGATGGGTAGGATTGAGAAATGTAAATATTTGCAGGAAAGCATTCCTGGCAGAAAGAACAGCAGCAGCATAACTCAGAAGCGGGAACTTGAAGTGGCATTAATGGAGAATAATTTGGGGAATAAAATACACAATGGAATAATAAAAATAGCATTTGTTAAACACCGTGGTAGGCATTCTCTGAGCTGGCCCCAGGTGAGCTCTGCCTCCTGGTCTTCACACCCTCATGCGACCCCCTCCCTGAGTGCAGGCTGGATTTATTGACCCACTTCTAATGAATAGACTATATCAGACGTGACGGGATATCCCTTCTGAGATTCGATTACAAAAAGACTGTGGCTTCCTTCTTAGGCACTTTCTCTTGCTCTTGCTCTGCCTTGAACTGCGCGCCCTGAAGAAAACCAGCCACCACGTTGTGAGGCAACCCTGAGGCCTGCCAACATCCGTGTGGCGAGCGGGACACATTCGTATGGTCTTGGAAGCCAAGCTAGTGGTGCTACCCTCGGGTAGAGTAATGGTACTCTTTCTCTTGCCCTGGGTTAGAGGTTGTGTCCTTGGGGACCACATCATATTCTTCAAGACCCCAAAATACAACTTTTCCATTTATTAATACTTATATCACAGGGCTGGGAGAACCCAGGGGGTCCTGCTGCCACTTCGGGGGATGGAGAACTCTAACCCTGTGGGGCCTTCCCTGGGCTCTGGTAAGGGGAAACTCTGCCCAGCCTCACTCTGCTTCCCCCACAGTTTACTTGCACAGTGGTTTGTTTTGGGGCATCCCAGGAGACTCGAACTTGCCACTGCTTTTTAGTCATGTGAGACAGTCCCACCTTAGGCGTTCGCAGGGAGGCAGGGAGTGCACATGTGCGGATGCTACATGTTCAGTCCTGGGTGGCATTCCTTCTGATCACAGCATCTACGGACAAGACCTTTGACACACTGGCTGAACCTCAAGAGGTCTACAAATGAATGATTATCTCTGGCTAAAATTATAAACAAAGAAACGTACTAATTAAACAGAACCTTAAGAGTTAGAAGTGACCTTTACCTGCAGTTCCGTTAACCCTTGGCTGGAATGAGCAGTGCCCTAAGGCACAGAAAGAGCTTACAATGGGTGAATCAAGGTCCAAAGGCAACCGCTCCCTGGTGGCAGGAGAACTGGGCGCCTGGCCCAGCTCTGCCTGACCCTGGGAGGTTCACTCACTCCCTGAACCTGCTTCCTTGTGTGTTAAACCAGGAGGCTGGAGAAAGTCACCACTAAGATCCTTCTAATCTTGACTTGTAGTTTTATGGGACTTTGTAATTATTTCTAGGCTGGCCTGTGAGCAGAGCACTTCCCTTTCCTCTGCTCATACAGACTCCCCAGTCCCTGTGGCTCTTCTCTGAACCAGGGTTTCACATAGAGGTGCTCTGTGGGTGGGAGGCTGAAACACTCAGTGCCCAGCAACCTGGGTAAAGAGGCAAAGTCTTCTCGCTTCCTGGATCATTCTTAACAAGGGCACTGGTCTTAAAACACCTGCAACAGCCCACTCGACACCCACTGGGAGGTGGGGAAAGGGGTGGGACAGTGACTAACTTCTAGCCAGCTCTCTCCTTCCAGGAATTGGGCCCCATGCTGGGGACCCAACAGGACAACCCTAGGAGTAGGCTCCATTTTCCAGAAGTGGAAAGTCAGAAAATGCTAGAATCAAGACTCAAAGTTCAGCTTTCTGATGCCAAGTTCATGAGAGAGGAGACATTATTTCATTAATTAATTCCACATTTATTAGAATTAAAGGGGCCCTGATAGATCATCTGAGTCAGCTTCAAGGTGGTTTTCAAAGCAGAGAAGTAAAATGATGTACTCAGTCACGTACCTAGAAAATGCATTTGATTTGCATTATGTATTAGATAGCTTTCTCTTGTAGGACTGACTCAGGTCCCATTTTTTAAAAGTTCAAAAAACTTAAGCTAGAGACAGTCCGGTTACTCTGCCTTCCATCTGGTTTCTAATAGGACTTCCTCTTCTTTTCCAAAGGACGCTCTTTGACCTCTTTAACAGCCGCCACCCTGGTATCGAAAGGCCATTGTGTAAACAACCTTCCTTCTGTCTTATCCTGGCTGGGTTTATCAGAGGTGACGCACTCCTGGTGCCCCTTGCAGGGACCTGGGCTGGGATCGTAGGGCTGGGCAGGAACCAGCTCTCCACCCACTTCCTAACCTCCACTCTGCCCCGTCACCCCAGCTGGAAGCTCAGCCACCTGCCTTTGGGGGAACTTGGTCCCAGGAGCGGCTGTCTTCCCCACAAGCACTTTCCCTACAGGTGGCCCTTAGGAGCAGGTGACCCTGAGGAAATCAGACAGCTGGGAGAACATGGGACAAGGGCTGGTGGTTGTGGGAAAGAAAGAAAATGCTCTGAAATGTGAGCCAGATGGTGGGTCCCCCATGCCAAGGCAGAGGGCTCAAAGAATACTTCCTTTCATGCTAGAAGTATTAGCAGCTCCCACCTTCAAAAAATACATTTTTAAGAGTAAGACAAATGATCATTTGGTTCGAGGAGCCCGAAGCCCTAATACTCAGTATTTTCAGCATATCTTGGCCTCTGGTCAGATGGAGGAACAGCAGGCAAGGGAACATCAGCACACTCCATCGCTGCTTTCCCAGGCCACTGGGCATATACGGGGCACTCAGCACGGCCAAAGCCAAGGGCCCAGGGCCCTCTGCCCTCCCTGGCAAGCAGAGTCCATGGATGGGGCATCCCGAGGGACACGGACAGAAGGCAGGAGAGTTGGCCCTCGGTTTCCACCTTCCCCACCCTGTCCGAGTGACGCGCCCACAGCGTCCCGGGTGCTGCACGCCCCCTCGGGAGCCCGAGCACACAGCGGGAGGCTTCCCCCACGCCGCCTGCGCCGGCTGACACGGCAGGTGCTGTGAGTCACCCACCTGCGCCGTGAGTCAGCGGAGGAGGCCGGCGGCGGGTGGGCGGCGCGGCGGCCCGGCTCCCCGCGGTGGGGGCGGGGCGAGGGGCGAGTCCCTCCCCCCACCCTCCCCCAGGAGCCGCAGCGCAGAAACGCGTTCGCCCGTCCCCTGCAGGGCGCCCCCGCCGCTCTCGCTCCCCCTCCCGCTCCAGTCCGCCGACTGCCGCCGTCGTCATGGCTACGCGGCTCCTCGCAGCTCCACAGTCAGCGGGTGTCAGAGCCGGGGAGGGCGCCTGTCTCATTAGTCTTCCGGTTGAACTGGGTTCTTTGAAAACAGCTCATGGCTGCAGGCTGCAGATGCCAGGCCTGGCCCCTTACCTGCGGGGCTGCCCTTAAACAAGCGCGAGATGAGAACGACGAAACGGGACCGCGTGCATACCTAGGGGGCTTATCTGCACCACCGCAGGCTGCACCCCGGCTTCCCTTTTTAAGCACCGATGCATAAGAGTGTGTTAGACATGACTGATTAACCAAGATTTGACTAAGGCCACCCGCTGGGTGACTTGAGGTAGGCTTGTAAGTCTTTGGCTGTCACAGGCAACTTGGGGCAAATCCTGGCTCTGCCACTTATCAAAGGGATGAACTGGGACAAATTATTTAACCTTGCTGGACCTCGGTTTCCTCATTCTTAAAGTGGAGATAATACCCCTTTGTAGGTTGTAGTGAGGATTAAAGATAATTTATGCAAAGTGTTTGGCACGTAGTAGGTGCTAAAAATGTTTCTTCTTGTTATCGTTACAGAGTTGGAACGCTTTGAGATGCCGCACGTGTAGTGCACGAGGCGGTTTTCCCCAATACTGACTTTAAGGCTGCTGGGACTGCATATCTCAAGATGGCAGGGTACAGCAATTTCCACCCTCTTGGCAAAAGTCTCATCCCCCCGGGGAGACATATGTGACCCGGAGCTACAGTATATGAAGCTAGTGAAAAGGTGAAGTAATTAGCAGAGAGACGTGGAAAGTCCAAGCTGAGTGCCTAGGGGCAGGGGCGGCCCATGTCAGAGAAGCAAATTGCTACGGCCCTTAGAACCTTGGTAAGTCTGAAGAACTTGTGCTGTGGAAGGGAATAACCCCCCCAAACAGAGAGATTATTTAGAAGTATTCACAACGGGCAGACAGACTTGTGGGTCCCAAACTCTACTCCCCCTCCTGCAGGAGAGGAAGTTTATTTTCTAGAAAAGCGGAACCAAAGAGACATTGTGCTAGCGACATCAGGTACAGAGGAGGCGGAGGTGGGGCGAAAGTGCACACTAAATGAGCCCTTCCCCCACCTAGCCTCAGAACAACAGAGGCAAGAGACCGAAGGATTTGTTATGTGGAAACTGACCCACTCTTAAAAAAGACCTATATATATTGACATTTGTAGGTGCCTAGTGAAAAAGCCCATTGTCTACCTGCTCACCCTGGAATAAATCCGTGTACACAGAACTTGCAGTCAGCTCTCAGCTCTTCAGGGCCTCTTCTTAAGTTTGAGTGGCAGCCAAGGATCGTCACCGAGGAAAGTGCCCAACATGACAGAGAATAAAATAATCGAGCAGGAAAACAAAAGGATCTTTGAAGGCAGCAGAAAGAATGAAAACGCAGGAGAAACTGAAAATAAATTACAAGTAATATCTTCAGAGGTATAAGGGAAGATGTATTCATGGGATGTGATGAAAAAAGGAAAAAGTAGGGCAAGAAAGATTTCTTGGAAGTTAAAACTATGAGCTAACATTTCAAAAATTCTATAGCAGTGTAGGAAGGTAAGGAAATTTCTCTGAAAAATAAAATAAAGAAGGACAATAGAAAAAAAGATAAGAAAATCGCAAGACCAATTCAGTAGGTTTAACCTCTAATACGTAATTTTAGAAAGAGAGAGCCAATGATGGTAAGAAAATTATGAAAGAGAAATGCAAGAAAATGCCCTAGAAACAAAGAACATAAATCTTAACTGAAATGCTCCAAATGCCCAGGATGATAGTTTACAATGGTCCCAGACCAAGCTACACTATTGGGATATTGTAAAACTCCTAGAGATGGAGAGATTGTAAGAGTTTCCAAAAAAATAAAAGAACAAAAAAGTTTACACATAAAAGATCAAGAATTCAAGAATTAGAATGGCACTGGGCTTCCCAATGGCAACATTCGAAGCTAGAAGATATTGGAAAAATGCCTTCAATATACCGAGGGAAAATTATCTTTGGCCTAAAATTCTGTTCCCAGCCACCTTAGCAATCAAATGTGATTGATAATATCCATAATTATCAATCAATAAAGACATTCCAAACATATAAGATACAAAAAAAATGATATCCAATGTGCCCTCCCTGGAAGCTACTGGAAGATGCTCCACCATGAATGAGGAAAGCTTCTTTCCCATCTAGCAAAAGGGAGGGGCAGCGGGAGGTTCTGGGATGACAGGTCTGGGCAGGCGCTGGGACCAGCCAGTCCAGGTTAGAGCGGAGCATGGGAGGACTCCAGTAAGACTTTCTCCCAGAAAATAATGGAATGATTATGGACAGGTTTGCGATGTCAAAAATTGCAT
>RJWJ010037867.1:0-15274 GCA_004363605.1 Indri indri
TGTGTAATGATTATTATCATTATGGTCAACATGTTCCACATTAGCTCTCCAGTACTAATTGATCTTATAACTGAAGGTTTGTATGCTGATTTTTTTAAATTAATTAAATTAATTAAATTTAATTAATTAAAGAAAAATAATTAAATAATTTGTTTTAGTAATTGGAAACAAACCCAGTGCAAATGAAAACATGCAATGAGAAGAAAAAAATAAAATTTTTACAAGTGAAATACTTAGAGAAATTTAAAAAGAAGATAATTTCATTAAAACAAGAGGTCTAAATTAAGAAGATGAAAAAACAGAATGACATGAAAGGGGAACTTTGAATTAAGAAAGAAATAATGAAATCCCAAAATAACAAATTACAGAATTAGGAAATATATTAGTAAAAACAGCATGTAATTCTGAAAATCCTGTTGCTGATATTAAAGAAAAGTTTGAAATACTCAATGTGAAGTTGGAAATAAGAGATGATGTAATTTATATAATCAGAAAGAATGTAGTAGAGAAAGCAAACAAAATGATCTACTGTTAGGATAATTTTTGTTGTTGTTTTCTTTTTACTCCTTGTTCCCTTTGCTTAGAGAGCCACTGTTAGGTAATTGTCCTCCACAAAATATAGAACATAACAAATGGAACCTCTTGTGGAATCCTTAGACAGGCTAAGAAATTCCCTAAAAGTAAGGTGTAACGTGTGTTAAAGAGCATGTAAGTCATCCCATGATTCATTTTTATTCTTTCATTCTAAAATAGAGCAAACTGGCTTTTATTGTACAGTATTATCCAGTTGGCTTCGTTGTAACTATGTGTGACCATCGAATGCATTTGTGCCAAAGGAACAGGCAGATATGATGTGCACAATTTTGAAATCATATTTTTATAAACAATATTTTTAACTTTCCCTTTTGAAGATTCATTATATGGCAGTAAATTAATTAAAACTAAGGTATTAACCCACAATAGTGAAAATAGAAGTTGATCCATTAACATAAAATTTATCCAAAGTTATTGCTATATAAGAGAAAGATAAAAGTATATTAACAATACATAGAACACAATTTAAAAATCTACTGACTACCATACTCCCTAAGTTTACTACAGTGAAAATTTACTCTTTCACAATGAAATTGTCACCTACACACACACACACACAAATACACACAAGCAAACTAGGAAATGCTCTAGATGTGAAGAACTCTATAAAAGGCGAAAGTGACAAATGTGGCAGAATTCCAGAGAAATAATGACTGCTTAAAGTATTGTGAACTCCCTAAAAGTGAGATTAATAACAGGAGACAAAGATTGAAGAGCTCTTCTCTAAACAAATATACTGAATGGTTTGTAGGAAATTATGCAAACTAGTGTGGGTACTGTAATCTCAGAATAAAGATCTGCATATTCTGGTATTTTGGAAGGCCCTTGCGTATTTAGTTTACCTTCCTCAAAAGTTGACAGAAGAACAAGTTAAATGACACTATGGGGAAGCAATCAAGAATAACTAGATTGGACATTTCAATAATCAATGCCAAAAAGGAGTTGTGTTTTAGATTAAAAGAAAAAAAAACTAAATCAGTAAAAATGCAATGTGTGCATCTTGGTTGTGTTCTTACCAAAATGAATATCTAGTGAAGACATCCTAAGAGATATGCAATTATATTATGGAATTATTACTAGTGTTCAATGTTGTGATAATGGTATTGCGGCTATGCCAAAGAATGCATGCCAAGGAATCATAGTATCTTGTCTTAGCCTATGTTCCCTAGAAAACAGTGACTGAGATAAAAGCTTATAAGCATGAGGGCAAATGGAAGCCAGGAAGAGCAGACATACAAAATACAGGGAGTGCATTGAATATTTAAAAGATAGTTTTTCAAAAAAACATGCCTGGTTGATCTGTCTTGCAGGGCATATCCTGAGACATTATATGAAACCACTGTTTTTAGAACAGTCCCTTTGGTCATTAGAGGACATTATTTATCTATTATTTCTTTCTATCTCTTGTGTGTTAATGGCCAAAATCCAACTCACAGAAAGTTAACTCTTTCAACCTTCCAGGCTGTGTCTTTGGCCCCACTGGAAAACCCCCAGTAAAGGAACATTCTCTGTGGGTCCAGTGCAGCCAGGCCTTGCTCAAGAGTTTTTCCTGTCAGTAGATAGGATCGCACACATGAGATTTTTTTGGTCTGCGATAGAAGCAATGCAGACAACATAAACTGGGACTTCAATGCCACTAAAATAGTAAGGAAATGTGTAACTGCCACTCTGGCCAGGAAGCAAGACAAGCAGCCAGGCTGGGGCTTGGGGTGGTAGGAGGAGCCATGTCGATCTCGAGTGGTACATAAGTTGGGCCCGGTATGGTCATCTGTTCATGCCGCTAAGAGCCACCTGCATAATTTTACAATGCCCATATCTCATACGAGATCAAGAACCCCTCACTTCTCTGAGAAGGGAGATGAATGTCCAATCTTTCAAGGTGAGGGGTAGGTGCAATCACGGAAAGTGAGACTGGACAAGGGGTGGAAGCAAATCAAGCTATTGTCATGCTGCAGCTGGCTCTGCAGCGAAATTGATGTTTTCTACTTTCCGTCTCTGTATCTCTTTCTCCCATTCTACATTTTTATTACACTTAGCCAGCTCTTCAAGTGTTCTACATTGCTTGCCTGCTCAGGTGTCCCAGGGTTAATTCCTATTAAGGATTTCTAGTTTTTATAGTTCCCCATTTAGATTTATTACTGGTCATAATCCAAGTAAATCCACTGGGCCCCAGATGCATTCTTTCCTGATAGATTTTGCAATGGCAATCCACTTTTCATAATAATCAGGGTTGATTTCCCCAGCCAACACAAGACCTCTTATCATTGTCGGATGACTCAATAGGCTAAAAACTTCATAAGTGGTCAGTTAGTAGTAAATGTTTCCAATTAATGGAACTCTTACTGTGTCTCAGGGCAAAAATACAATCTCCCCAGTTGTGAACCAGGACTTCTAACTCAGCAGAGCCTACTTTTCAAAGAAAAGAAGCACCAATTGAGAAAGAGTGATGATAGGGAGAGGCAATTCTACTTCTGTCCCTTAATTGTCAAACTAGTGATTTCTGTCTCTTGAGGATATATCACTACACATTTGCTATTGATTATGTCCATATACCACAAGGTGGAAGCTATATTCCAAATATGTAAGGTCTTGCCTGGGGTTGGTACCTTCATTGTACCATTAACAGGGAATTCCACTATTTTTTCAAGCTACATTTTTCTGAGATTTAGCCTAAAATGGCAAAATCAGTGAATCTCATAGTCAAAAGTCAATTATTGCATTTCGTTTGTTGTGAACAAGTCTTTTGATCTAAGGCAGCGAGTGTTCTGTGGGATACAATATGGACATGTCTGTTTTTCTGTTACTATAAGTCCTCTAATGGCAACACTGCTCAGTGTTTCAAAGTCACAGAAGGAAGGTCCAAAGCTGGAGTAGATATTTATTTTAATAAGGATGTACTGCTGCCTCCTCCAGAATGAAAGAGATTCAAAATAACTGTCCCACCCTAACATGAGTAGCTGGTATTACTGAGAAATCATCAAGGGGGAAAATCAGTTTCCAATGCTAGAAACTCGGGAATTCAGCAGTGAAAACAGCGACCTCGAACTTCCTAAGAGGGGCCGCTGTTGGTGGGATAATGCATGCGCTTCTTCTCCATGGATGGCCCTGGAGGGAGGATGTTTGCTACCGGCTGGACAGGCCTTCCTGTGTACCTTGTTGTGAGATTTTCCTTGAGTAAATGGTCTCTTGTAGTCACTAAAGTGAGACGTAGTGATCAGTACAAGTAATCTCCATTCCCAAGTTTATCCACATGCATACATATCAAACATTCCCTGACCTTCTAGTGTTATTTTTCTATCCTTTTGACCAATTTCTCCAATCATTTATTACAGTTGTGAAGACAGTCCTTATCTCTATGTCAGACCACCTCTCTTTACATAGGCACTAGGCAACCTAGCATATTGCTGCCAGCTTTGCACCATTGAGATTTTCTCTCTCTGCTGCCCTACATGTCAACGAATGAGTAGAGCTGTAACACAGCAGCAGTCTATTTCTGACTGGTGCCAACATATCACATCTATTCACTTGTGAGCCGGTCCAAGTCCTTTCCTCCAGTGCAATTGATCATAGAGGATGTCCTAGGAGGCCAATGTGTGTTCAGGGAGCAATACAATAGGTGACAAGAGAATCCAGGCCACTGATTCATCTAATTTTTCCATGCCGTCTGGACAGGTTTGAGCCTGATCTCTCATGTTCCATTTCTATTTCTTAATGGATTATTGCTGCTTTTACTCCTGCAAAATATCTGACTCAATTCCTCTGGGAACAACCAGCTCATCATTGGCTGCTCCTACCCCCAGCCACTAGATGTCCCATGTTGAGTTTCTCAGTCTCTGTTAGGGCCTAGTAGGGACACCAGGAGCACAATTGCTCAGGGACAATAGGGAGATAACTCTCCTTTAAAGCTGCCACAGATGTAGAGTAGCTTTCACTGTGTGCCTGTAAGTTAGCAAGAAGCTGCCATCCACCAGTTTCCATCTTTTTCAGATGATTGTTGCCATCAGAAAGGGTTAAGCTACACTAATATCTTTGTAATTAGAATTACACCAGACCATTCACAAATAGCAACCGCTTTATCTCTCACTGCATATTTTTCACATCTATGTCACAATGATGTTGCCATATATCAGGGTTATTACCTTTCCTTTACCAACAGCAATGTGTTTTTCATTGCCTTTAGAATGGAAAGAAACTCAGCTTCAAAATCCAGCTCCAAAAGTCTATTTTCTAGTGATTGATATTCCTGGAACCAATTGTATCAACTCCCAATTCCCCAGAAAGCAGAGCTGAGGAAAAAGTGTATCTGCTAACACTTAATGGTGGCTGGATGGGTGGGTCACTTCAGAGAAGCAAGCTTGAGAGGAACTGAAAAGTGATGCAGGACACGAGGGAGAACAATTCACAGACCACTTCCAGTGAAGCTGCAAATCTACCGCATCTTCAAACAGCCTGTGAGAAGAGAAAGGAGGAAGGAAAAACAATTTATCAGTTGCTTCTTCCTTCCCATTCCTGTGTCCTATTATCAAAGTCAATCTCAGAAATGTTAACTCTGCTGAATTTCCATGTTGTAACAACTGACCACCAGGTAGCATATGGTGAGGCCAGAGTCTCTGTAGTCCCATCTGGCCCAGGAAAAGTCACAAATGTCTCTCCTCACAGGCAACGGAGTATTGGGATTCTCACATCTGTGGTGGAGGCAGTGGCAGCATCAATATCCATAATTTTACAAACTCGTAAGTGGCATGAGCATTTGGCAAGGCTGTTCTAATCAGGAAATATGACAAATAGCTGAGGACTGAAAAGGAAGGGATGAGAACTTCTAGGGTGGGCCATGCTTTGGATCCAGTACAGATATGCAACCACCTTTCAAATGGGTCAGAATACGACAGATGGATAAAGCAACTATGGCAAAATAGTAACACTTGTTGACTCTAGAAGGGATAAAAATATATACACATACTCAAAATTTATTTTAAATGTTTCATAAATCAAAGTTTTAAAAAGCATGATTTCCGAGAAAGAAAAATGATGAAAGTGAAATTTCAAGAAATTTCACAAATGCAAGAACTGAAAAAAACAGAGCTCTTGAAAATATAGGGCATATATTGTATCAATATGTGAAACATAATGTTTCTTTTTAAACAGTTAAATGGTGCTTTCCAATGATATTTTTTAAATATTTTAAAAACACTTTAAAATGTTTTATTTAAAACCAATAGACACTTTGCTCTATTTTCATAAAATTATTCCTGTATCCGCATATATGTATATAACAAATAAACACAGAATTCTTCCAACTCGATTTCAGCTCAGTCATGGAGACAATAGATGCTACCACATTCCAAAGTGAGTGGTGAAACAGCTCACACAAAGCTTCACACAAAGTGATCACAACCCTTAAAAGGAAGTCACGTCTCGGAACACTGTCCGCTAACTATAAGGAACATATAACAAGTTCCAAGGGAAACCCCGCTCAGCTGACTGGCAGTGATGGACAGTTCACTCCATCCCACCCCCTAAAGTCATCCACTAGACTTTCTAAATAATTTCTCTTCAAAACCCAAAAACTAGCCAGTGTGTCAAAAATCCTATCCTTATATTCTCTCCATGCTAGTGACTTGCTTCTCAGTTAACTAAAAGAGGACAGACTGACTAAAGCAGGAGGGGCTGGACATCTATCTGACAATGTGACAAATATGTATGACTCATGGGACAGGATACGAACTTTGGTGTGAGGTCATTTAAAAGTGAAGTGATTCTGATCAAGCAGCTCCTACAGGAGAGGACACTAGCCAACATTCAGCATCATCTGGTGACCACAAAATAATTTAATGTTAAATCACTTTCAAATGTTGATGATTATATGGTCATAGGGATTTTTAATTATTGAATTGGAACAATTTTGCTTTTTAAAGTAACTATAGAAATTTATATTACTTTAGAATGAACAAAAGAATCAAAAGGCTTGCATATGTTATCATTTAAAAGATTCGTTTAGCATTTAAGATTTTAAAGGGCAATGTGAGAATAAAATAGAATATTTTTTATTACTGTATCTTGTGATTCTTGTTTGTTCAACAATCTTTTTACACAAAGGAGAATCTTAATGCTCATTTAATAATAAAGATGGTGACTATTATGCAGATATTTTTGCTTATTTTTTTGAAGTTTCAGTAATTGCGTTTGGAGCACCATAAAAATGGACACATATTACAAAATAGATAAAAATTTTAAAATATGTTGGATCCATTATATATATATATATATGTATATATATATACACACACACACATATATATAGTGCTTATTTTTGTAGGCTTGAATCATTATTTTAACATTTAAAATTACTGTGGACATTTATAGTTACTTTTATATTTTATCAAAACCTTAAGGAAAACCATTTTAATTATAACAACTTTCTTTTGAAGAACTATAATCCACTTCTAAGACATTACTTTCTGATTCTAGGAATAAAGGAAGGGGTGCCTACTGTCTGTGTCTGTAGAGAAGCTAGAGAAATGGAAGTGGGTCAGAAGGAAACAGCTGGGGCCAGGGTGGGGGCTGGGGAGAAGAAGCAGGTGGGAGCGGTGGGGGTGCCAAGGTGGGGAAATGCAGGTGCTCACTCAACTGCCTCATTTATTTTTACTTTTTAAGGAGTTACATTTAACCTTTGCAATAAAGCAGAGATGCAAACTCTTGGTTTCTCTCTACCCCTTGAGAAACACGACCATTTAGAAGAGTCAACTCCGGTTGCAGTGCTGTTTGGCACATAAGCTTGTCTTTGTTCTGTACAGAAAATTCTGACCAAGCTTCTCCCTTCAGATCAGAGACAGATTCTCCATTTCTCTTCTCATTTCTCCCCCAAAAGCCGTTGATCTGTATCTGAATTGAAATGTTCACAGGTAAATATCACATGGACTGGGTTCAATTCTTAAGGTATTCAGTATGTTTCATCACTAATGTTAAACACACACAAAGATGCACACACACAAAGACACAAAAAGACACAGGCTTATTAATCATGTTGTATAATCTTGGGCATAGCATTTAATATTATTAGCCTCAATCACTTGAGTCCAAGAATTTGAGGATATAGGGAACTATGGTAATGCCACTGCATGCCAGCCTGGGCAACAGAGCAAAATCCTGTCTCTCTAAAAAAAAAGAATAATATATATGTATAGATATACATAAAATTACTATATATAGTTAGCCTCCATTTCTGTATCCATATAAAAATAACTATACTACCTCTAAAAACTTGTAATATATAGAGAGAAAGCACATGAGATATTGTAGGTGAGAGTACATTTAAACAATATCTCTTTATATAGAATTTTATTACAGTAATACAAGTATTAAAAGGTAACAGTTTATCACCAGAGCTTTAAAGTATCTTAATCTAGAAACTTACCATCAACGGATGAATTTTCACCACATTTTTGTGACATATAACTTTTTTTGTTTGTTTTGTTAATGGTGGTGGAACCTGCTTTAGTGCTGCACATCAGCAGATTTGAACAGTATATTGTTTCCAACTTTCTGCAGTAAAAGGAATATGACAAAATGCAATGTTGAAAGCACTATAGTGAGAAGCATATAGTGAATTAAGCTTTCTGTGGGTATAAAGGGATAGGGAAAAACATTTTAAATCAAATAACATCTACCCACTTGAAGTCTTAATGACTTCACAGTATTGAGCTATCACAACATTATAGCCACTTTCAGCAAAGGACCGATGAGCCTACAAGGTACACTAAGCATTCAGCAAAAATCGACTGATTTTTATCTCTACTTTTATAAATTTTAACCTCAGAAAAACTGTGATAAAAGGCTACTGTACCTCAAGATTTTCGCTGCTCATTTTTGAAATATAATTAAGCTTCAGCCTTATTATTTCTTGACAATGGAAAAGCCATTGATTGTGCTGCTTTTGAAATCCTGTATCACATTAGGCACTTTCTAATAATGATGCCCTTGGCTTAAGAAGAAGAGAAAATTGACTTGACCTAATTAAAAACTCCAAAGATCTTCTCTATTATTTTTTCATCAAACTTATTTGGGCCATATGCCAATTAAAAAATGAACATTGAAAAAAAATCTCCTGTCAAATGGAGATAAAATAAAATGATATATGTTAAAATAAGTCAGATTGTAAGAAGTGAGATTTGTCAGACTCTATAAAAATTTCTGAGCAGAATGCACATAAGTGAAGTTTCAAAATGGGACCACATTCATCTTTGTTAGTTTCAAGTACCTTAGATCCAAGAAAAGGGCATGGCTGTGCCAAGAAAGGACAGTCTGTAGTATAAAAGCATCTCTCTTCAAGGATAATTACTACAAACTTCAGTGAATAATGAAGAATTTCTTGTTACCTTGGTACCATCTTTCTTCTTTCATTTTCTATTACAATGAGATAACCCCCATTACTATTTCTGAGTGAATCCAGAGCCAGAAAACTACAGACAGCTTGGAATGTTTTCAACTAGCAGTTTTCATTCTAAGCCTGAACTATTTGAATTCACACACATATTTGAGCAAGCTGAAATATGAAATAAAGTTCGGTCTCCTGTTATGCCTTCAAAAACTAGACTGGACATTGCTTAACACATCAAAATCTATTTTCATGAAATCTCTGACATCTATCTTTCTTTTATTCTCTTATGTATTTAAAATGATTGTCTATTTCTCCCGTGTTCTGTGGTTCTCCACCACATTGTATGCAATAGTCCAACTGCATTTATTTTCTTAGTTTTGTGCATAATATTTTTAAAAAATGCATTTTTCTTGTGCTATTAATTCTTGACCACGCACACATTCAATCCTTGTTCCTAATACTTGTTTTGTCTCAAATATTGTTTCATGTTTATTTAGATATGACTTCATATATGTAATTATTTAATGATTACCTGGTATTTTATTTCATTCTGTGAAATTGTATTTACAAAAAAGATAATTATGTTTTATTAATATGATTCAAAATTTTAATTGCCTTCTAATTGATCAGATGAAAATATTAAGATATTGTCAGCCTTACATAAAAGGTGTTCTACAATATGCCCAAAACTAACTTTCTAGTTAGTTTCCATTGGAAATTTTGGATTTACTCTACACTCGTGTCAAAAAAATTTCCCCCTACTCAAGAACTCTCCTCTGCATGTCTGCCTCAGTGTCTTTGTTCATGATTTTCTCCTTAAAATATACATGAAAGAACAAAGTGTCTTCTTAAGCATAAGAAACAAAAGAAACTTTCTGAATAGAAATTAGTTACTAGGTTTTTCTGGAAAAGATTATACAATTATATACACACACACACAAACTATACCCACAGAATACAAAAAAAGAAGTGCACAAATGAAATTTCAAAGTTGTTAAAGACCCTCAGATTTTTGGAGGTATCAATGCAATAGCAGATGAACAGTAATAACCTATAAGAAGATCTTGAGAAAATTCATATATATTAAGGAATAAAGCAAACCAACTTCAAAACAAGAGGCTAATGAAAATGCAGTGAATAAAACTAGAGTTATTAATATAAAACAAACAGAATGATTGTACTACAGCATATTAGCAGATTATTGGCACAATTAAACCCAACAAGGAAATTCTTATACTTTCATTGTGTGCCAAGAATCAAAATAACCTTTCAGATAATTGTTAGTTACATGGCTTAGAATACTTGTAGTCTTGGGCTAATCTTTCCAAAGCAAACAGTTAGACTTTAAGGTAGTTAAGTTAGTTTTCTTTAGCTCCACTACAACAAATTAAATAACTCCACTCCCTTCTTCAATATGCCAAAAATACTGTATTCACTCTTGACCATAGTGGTCAATTAACACAAGTAATTATAACAGGTGAATCACTTTAACTCTATTTTAAATATAAATGAAAAGGATGAAATTACTCAAAGTAATTATTCTCATGATTATTGGTAAAATAATTTTTGTGTTGCTTTATTCTATACTGTTAAAAAATTATATAATCACTGTAACTTTTCACAAAATACTGACAAGTGTAAAAACACATATTTTGTTGTTCTTCTACAAATGAAGAACAACAAAAGAAGGTAAAAACATTGCTTAACTAAATTTTTCTCTGCTTTGGGTAAAACTGATATAAAGAAAGCAATGTCATAGATTATACCTCTTATGTTAAACAAAAACAAACAAATCAATAAAAACTCAAATTGATTTTTCTTTAAATATTAAAACTGTAGACATACACAAATGCACAGAAATATATCAAATTGACGTATTACAATTAAAAGTGTCAAGATTTTTAAAAGATTATCATAAATTAACAAATGTGCTTTGCCAAGGTACACCAAAGAACAAAATATAATCTTAGAGTCAATTCAGTTGTACTCACAGTTTGGGAAATATAATACATCAGAAATATAAATGCATATGTGATGTACTTATTTTTAGATTATTCTGCTCTACGGGCTTCAGTATATTATGTTGTATATGATAGCTAAACTATATGTAAATTTTCCTAATCTGTGAAAATAAACTGTATGCTTGGTTGTGGGGTTTTTTGCTGTTATTTTTCATTTTCTTACACATGGGTTTGTGCGCAAATGAGCTAGAATTTCTGGTAGAATCTCCTTAAATCTCCATTCATGGCTCAGGCTTGAGGGCATTATAGTGAGTCAGTAATGCAGATCCTTATTAGAATAGTTAATTCCTAATTGGAGGAGATACAAACTTTAAGAATGGCTTCAGAAGACAATAAGTTAGTCAAAACCCGAAATATATTAAACAGATTCAACCCACAATTTTGCTTAACATGCACATTCAGAAACCAGAATCAGAGAAGAAATTTCATACATGCAGATGAGCACTTGTGAACAACTCACAAAACAAATGCTATTTAGTCTGAAAAGCCTTGTGATTTGGGAACCAATCTGCTAGATAGATGCCAAATTAACTGATAATTGCCCTAGCCTGAAACTAGCCATACTGTCTGGTAGTGATAAGTACTTGAAAAATAACACTTTCATAATTGCATGAATCTCTATTAAATGAAATAAACCTGTAAAAATCATAGAAACACTTAAACCCAAACATATTGCTAATGCAAATTACTCCTTTGTTAGAGAACAATATACTTTTTTTTTTTTTATTTAACATTGCTTAAAGCAATTCAATTGAAAAGCTAAAGCCACAATTATACTGCATATTTTGCTTGGATTTTGTCTCTGTTCTGCATAGCCCATGCTTTACCCATACCAGGATGCTAAATTGTGGCAGGGTGTGTTGGGTAAAGGAGTTTACAAGATAAATCATTGTTAATGCTTGGCATCCACAAAAATAATTGGTTTTGCTAAGGATCAGAGTAAAATCATTTGTGGTGACTTCTTTCCTCCAGAGTATTGAAGATTATGCCTTCCTCAGAATATTTACATAGTCAAATTTCATACAACCTATTATACAGTTAGCTTTTATTACTTTAAAAAATGTATAGACTTCTATTTGCCTTCAGTTTCTGGGAAATTTATCAGAAATATGAACTTTTTATATTATCCAATTATTAGTCACCTACAGAATGTATTGGGGATATGTATTTGCAAGTTAGAGAACCAAAAATAAATCATCAGCTCTAACAGCTTAGGAAAAAAAAAAAAAAAAAGCTTTACTCAGAGTTTCTATTGCCATATTGCCATATTTTTCTCATGAAGCTTCATTATGCAATTCTAGTCTCTAACATTTTGTATAGCTTTCTCTTGAGTTGAATAACTGATTTTAAATTTAAAAGAATAAATGCAAGCTAATTTGTTTTGAAGGAGCTCAAGAAATTTCACCCCAAAATATGACTCTTTGGAATAAAGAATATGTTAAATTAAAGTCCCTTACATATAAAAAGGCATTGGAAGAGACTTTCCTTCCATCTACATAAACCTGACTTAGGGACCAAGGGATCAAAAAAAAAAAAAAAAAAAAAAAAAGAAACAATGGACCTCTTTCCCCTCTGTTAGCTCAATATATTACAGAATGCAACCAGACCTAGCTCAAATCATTTAGAACATAATATCTGTCTCTCAGGTTAATTTACAAGTCAATCTATTTACTCCCATCCATTCATTCTCCCTTGTATCTATTTATCTTCCCTAAAAACATTTTATTGCCCCTAAACAGAATTATCTATACCCTCATTCCCACCCTTCTTCCCGCTCGGCCCCAAAAGGCATGTATAAAAATATCTGGATCCCATTGGGATATCGGGTAATCACTCCGTGATTCTCCCCATGCGCATGGTAAATAAATCTTTCTCTTATTATTCTGCCTTAATTGTGGGTTGATCGTTCACTGAATTTTTGGGGGAAAGGGAAAGTTTCTCCTTACACCTGTAGTTTAAATACAAGACAATTTAGCCACAAGTATATAGATAAAAATGTTGTTTATAGAAGGTACCATTTTTAAACGAACATAAACATATATTTGGGAATGGGTGGGGAGATACAGTAACTTTCCTTATTTGGGCAGAGCCAGAAATACTTATACAGTGTGTTTTTATTAACTTAAGATATAAAATGAGTTTGAAATTCTAACTTTTATAACTCAAATAAATTAATCTACATTATCTCTATGGCTGTGAAGTAAATGTATTTCATGATGGAATGATGATGGAATAGTGGACAATCTAATAGTGAATTTTCAATTTGAGTTCAGTCATTACCAAAGTTAAAAGAAAGAATGGCATCCCCTGATGTGGTTCTTCCTGGTTCTCTGATCCTAAAAAACTAAAATCTAAAACACATGTTTTAATATCTTCAATTCTGTAAGATTGATGTTTTAATATCTTCAATTCTGTAAGATTGATGGTATTAGAAAACACTTCTTTTCCATGTCACTGCTCTTATTTTTCTACAAGGAAAGCCTGTTATTCCCCATCTAATAACTCCATGTGTAATATTGACTCACTTATCTTAGTAAATCTTCGGTAATGAAATAAACATCCAATTAGAAAGCTATCTCCATATAGTCAAGGTTACTTCAGTTCCCACAGGATCTGAGGAATCAGAAATTAACCTCTGATTATTTTCTAGTGCTATGATCTGCTGTCCATGAAAAGATATTGACAGAAAAGACTGGGAATACTGGGAAGAAGCAGAGCCTAAGGTTTCAATTCTCTGTGAGAGTAACTTGCATTGTCAGATTTTAGTCCGAAACTGTCAGTTCTTGGCATGCTCATGGCCAAAGAATGACCAGACCAGCCAAAATTAGGCAAGCACGAAAAGGAGATTTATGGAGGAGAGAAAGATAGGATTATAGGGCAAGAGCAATATGTAGGCGTACAGATGACAACCGGACCCATCGTTGCCGCCGGGAAAGCAAAAGGAAGGAAAAGAGAGAGCCGGGCTATAGTCTGCGTCTTATTTTAAAGTGCTCGGATAGGGACCTCCCTCATGGTTCAGAGGTCACCATGGAACCACTTTGATTAGACAGTTGGGAGTCACATGACATGAGCTTTAACTACGCATGTGGGTTCTAGGTCACTTTCTGGACTTTATGGTACCCATGCTGCTTGGCCGTGGGCTAGAGAGTCCTCTGCCTTCTTTTGCTGGTGGAGCAAGTTCTGATTGGCGGATTTGTAGGGTATTCCCTTTATGTTCTTGTTTCTTTCAATTCATTTAAAATTCTTGAACATGGCATGACATTGTATGCATCTATATGTGTGCATGTGGTGGATGCATGCATGTATGCATGTTTTCATCACTGTCTGTCATATCACCAAGCAAACACGCTGAGGTTTTCCTGTGTGTAGGAAATCATGCTAGCTACTGCAGATCCATGAAGCCATAGTGAAACAGAAGGTCATAAAACAGAAGGCCCCTTGAGGGTCTTGATCGCCAAACATAATTTCAGCAATAAAACTATTGAAACAAGCACTTTAGTTAAATGCTGTAATATCATTATTCCTTAGAAGTAACACAAACGATACACTTAAATTGAATGACTCTTTCAAATGATCTGCAAAAGAAAAAAAAATATTCGAAATTTTAAATAGTGCTGAGCTGTGAAAGAAAAATATTCGACATTATAAATAGTACTAATTTTACTTTCCAAAATTTACTGTCTTTGTTGCAGGGTAAAAACATGTGGCATTACTTTTAGTTTAAATTCAGCATAAAATTTAACTACACTGTATATCTTTCTGGTATTTTAGCTTCATTGTTAACCTCCCTTATTCAGATGAACTAACTAAAGAAATATACAAATTTTCTCAATTCTAACAAATTAAGAAACTAAATATGAAAAGCAAATCAACCCTTTCCTGTATGGGTTATTTTAAAAGCAACTGTAGAAATATAAAATATTGAATTAATAAAGAGAAAAACAATTACAATTTTCTTGATTCCGAGGACTTTCTAATGTTCTACATAGACATTAAAAGTTTGCATGTGGAAAGTATGAGAACCTAATTATAGAAAATTATTTAAAAAATAGTCTTCTTCTCTTTAATATGTTTATGTACTATATTTAAAAATAATCCCCTTATGTTTAGCCCTTTATTAATGTTGTCTTCCATTCAACAACTCTAAAACATCATGTTATTTGAAACAAAGATGACCAGTCTCAGTCAGCACTAGAGAACATACATATAGATATACGTATTATTTTTATTTATTCATTTTTATCTCTTTTGTCTCTTAATATATAAGCAGATACTTGGATGA
>RJWJ010037868.1:0-15292 GCA_004363605.1 Indri indri
AGACGTTTAGACCAGTCTTTTTGTCCTGTATTCTATCATTCCCTCTGGCATCCATTTATGGATCTGATTTGATTTCTATTTTCATTTTGAGTCTTTTCTCTATGACCTCAGGTCAGAGACAATATCAAAGGCAGTGTGTTTTAGTGGATTTATTTGTCTGCGTCAATGGAAAAAGAGAGAGAGGGAAGGGGAATGGAAGAGTGGGGGCAGGAGAGAGTGAGAGCAGGGGAGAGCCAGAGACAGAGACACTCACTGAGCATAAAACTATGTCTATACGAAAATATGACTATAGCCACATCTGGAATTTCTACCGTCTTCCCAACTAATCCTGATGCTATTTACAATGTAACACTCAGCTTCATTCATCATATGGGTATAGATATTGTGTCATAATCTCGTAATATTTTATTTCATAAGTAGGCCACCAAGATGAAGGGAAAGTATTCAAACTGGGGTGGGGGTGAATGGGGGGAATTCATCCCAAACAAGAATGAATAAGATAGATTGCTTTTTGTCATAGAAATAGCAAATTTTTACAAATATATGAGATGATAAATACTTTTTTTTAACAAAGCTTCTGGATTTGCTTTTTGTAAAATCTTACAAAACTTTCAAATCAAATTTTAACTAGAACCTTGGCATGCTTTCATTAAATGCAGCTGTGTGCTTGTTAAATTTCATAGCATTTGGTGCTTTTAGGTATTTGGGGAATCAGGGTGCTGGGATTGGGGACATCCATAAAGATGGCTGACACACGTGACGTGAGTAAAGGAAATGAATTCAAAACATTTGGGAAGTACACCAAGTGTCCACCTGTGGCTGGCATCACCAGTGATGCCACCAAGGCAACCAGAGATAGTCAAAGCAAGGAGGCTAATTGTCGTTCAGGTGAGTTAAGTTGTTACTAGGGAAACGCTTTTCTATAAGCCTGTCTGGTCTA
The DNA here is from genome assembly GCA_004363605.1 of Indri indri. Classification (NCBI taxonomy): domain Eukaryota; kingdom Metazoa; phylum Chordata; class Mammalia; order Primates; family Indriidae; genus Indri; species Indri indri. Next base: position 941 of record RJWJ010037868.1, read on the forward strand.
GTGATACTTGGTCCAGTCCTTAACTCTACCTTAGAGACTTCTTTGTCCCGTTTCCATAGAGAAAAAAATACACAATTGGATATAATAAATGCTCAGAAAGTGAAAAAATAGAGGTATTCACACTTATTTGAATCAGGTTTGCTTATTAATGTGACATGAGGCTATCACATCAGACTTTCAGTGTGCATTTTAGGATTGCCTTAGATGTGTGTTAAAAATATAGAGACACAGCCCAGGTAAATCCAGATGATTCTGATTAAGGTGGTCTTGGGTGTGACCTAAGGATTTCATTTTAAGCAAGTGTTCCCAGGTGTTTCTGATACCAGTAGTGTGTGAGTGTGACTGTATAAGGGAGGCTGAGTAGAAGGACTTCAAGTTGGAAAGTGAGTTGGGGTTGTTTTGTGAAAGAACTTGAATCCATGCTAAGGAGTTTGTGTTTTTAAATAAAGAATGAATGTGACCACATCTGTACTTTTAGGATTATAATTCTGGTAACAGGATGGTTTAGAGGGGGAGGAGAGGAGCCAAGGAGACCGATAAAGAAATTTTCCAACAGATGAGGGATTGAGCTAAAATTCTGCACCACATGTTGTGCAGGTAATAATGATGAATAAGACATGGTCCCAGCCTGCTGCTGCTTAAAAGTCCCCCTTCAGCTTGCCTTCCCCACCCTTATTTGGTCCCATACAGTCTAGTCTCTGGGCTCAACCTCCCAAACCTGCCTTTCCATCCCATCTCAGGTCTTCCTCCCTCCCCTCGTCTCCTCTTTTCCAGGAGCCTCTACACGCGTTCCAGAGTTTCCCTGCGGCGTGGCTCATAGAGGATCTGTCTCTTATATTCTTCACTCTGCCCAGACCAGACATCATGGTCTTCTACTCTATCACTCTCTTACCAGTAGCCTCAGTTTCCTGGTTTGTTGCACCTGCCTGGCAATGTCCCAATCTTGGATAAGTCCGACTGTCCACCTTTTCCATGCCTACATCCAGGCAGCTAAGCACTGCTAGAGAAAACTATTGAAGCTCACAAATTTGTGCCACTATGAAGCCAGTATTTTCAACTTCTACCAGGCTCTCGGTGCTGACCCACAACACTACTGTCAGCTCACTCTCCTCTTCTCCACATCAGCCATTTCAAACCTTCTCTCCTCTCCTGAAACACTCAGCTTCTCCGTCTCCTCCCTAACCTGCAGATAACCCCACCTCCTACTTAACAGAATAAACAGAAGCCACCGAAGAGGAAGCTCTTGACTTCTTGCCACTAAGCCTAGGAATTCGTCCTTGCTCCTTGTCATCAGCATCTAAACATACTCAGGTCTCTTCCATCTAAAAACAAGTAAACAATTACCAAGAATTCTCCCTCCCTAACCACCTCTCTCTCTTACCTTTTCTATGAACTTCTCAAAAGAGTAGCCTACACTCAACCGTCTCCATTTTTCCAACTCCCACTTACCTTTCCACCCACCCCAATCTGCCTCTACTATTTGCTTGAAACTGCTCTCTCATCAAGGGCCGCTGCGGCCTATGTCACTAAATCCAATAGGATCTTTTTGGAGGTTATCCTCCTTGGCTTCTTGAGAGCATTAAGCACTGGTGACCACTTCCTCCTTCTTAAACCATGACACCACACTCTCCTTGTTTTTCCCCTACTTCCTAGGTAACTCCCTTTTACCTTCCAAATTCCTCAGGGCTTTGGCCTGAGCTCTCTTGTCTTCTCACTCTATGCTCTTTCCTTCAATTATTTCATTTGCTCCCATGGCTTTGATTATCATCTCTATGCTGATGACTCCCCAATTGATAGATGGAGACCAGATATCTCTCTTGACCCATGCATTCAACTGGTTATTAGCCATCTCTACCTGAATATTCCCGAGACACCTAAAACCCCAGCTTCTCCCCAAACTCAACCTATTTGTCTTTCTTTGGACCTTACCTTATGATCCCAGAGAAAGCAGAAACCTGAGCTACACCCTTGATTCTTCTCTCTTCTCCACCAGATTCTTCTCTCTTCTCCTGTTCCCTTTTCTCAAGTTGCTTACAATCTAGTGGAAGAAGATCTAATGAGTGAGACAGAGCTGGAAGAGTCAGAGAAGTGGCTGAGGTGGGCAGGCTAGGGCTGGGAAGATGCAGAATTTTGAAGAGCTATAGGGACCAAGGAAGAAGAAAGCTCACAGAATATGATAGACCCTGAGAGAAAGACCTTTAGATTGGATCAGAGTTTGATGGTGTTGCTTCCTCCACCCACTGGTGAGGCAAAAGCCAGACTCTACAGAATTATATGAGTCAGCAGTGAGAAAATGAAAGTACAGAGTATTGATTACTTTTTGGGTGATGTTTGTGAAATGAGAGAGTGAAGACAGCAGCTGGTAGATATCAAAGACTAAGGGAAAGCTATTTTTGTTTTGTTTTGCTTTTGCTGTGATTAATTCTTTGTAGGGAAGACTGGAATATATTTGAAGCAAAAGATGAAAGAGAAGCTGAAAACTGGAGAAATGATCATTGGTGAGGCAAAGAGAAAAGAGCAGAAGTGGGACCAGCGGGGCTGGTGAGGTGGGGAATCTGGTGTTGGAAGGAAAAGACCGGAATGCTTAACAGGATAGTGGCTCCACATGGTGCCTTTGAGGCTGTGAGGAAGCAGCAGGAGAAAGAGAGAAACAGCAATGAGGGAAAAGAGTTAGATACCCTAGGCTGCCCACTCAGCAGCCATACTACACCAAGGGAAGAGCCCAAGTTTAGACATTTTGTTCATGGTGCTTAGGGAAGGCAGGTACCTCCCTAAATCCCAGAGGATGAACTATGATTGATTTAAGCTCACCATGGCTATCCCATTCTCCTCTGTTGGAGATTGGTTTGGGGATGGGCAAATGACCAAATCTGGGCCAAATATATATTAAGGAGATCTCTGCTGAGCATACTCCTGGGAAGTATTTTGCTCCATGATATATAAATTTCCTTCCTTGAAATTGGTAGCATAAAGTCATGATGCTTGGGATAAGGGAACTATCTTATAACCATGTGGTGGAAACCTAAGGACCCAAGTTAAATGCTAAGGATGAAAAAGGAAGAGAAATCTGCATTTAATAACAACATTGAGGGTAGTGCAGTATCTCTGGGACTGCTAATCTTCAGTTTCTTACTTGGGGAGAGATTTATACTCCTCATTGTTTAAATCACAACCATTTTAGTTTTCTGATATTTCAGTTTGAAGTATATGTAAATGACATTAGGAAAATTTGTCTCCATCTTTTCATTAAACAGGAAGTCATCTGCTAAGAGGGATGGAGGCACACCTGAGATTTGGGATTGGGATGTGTAGAAAATATCTCGGGAGCTACCACTGAAGATCCTGAGAATGGCAGGAAGCTAATGAAAGAAGACAAAGGAAGATAGCAGTAGGAGTGGTGCTGGGTGTGGCCACAATGGCTTTCCAACATTTTCAACCTTGCTATGAAGGGGCAGAAGAGGAGAAAGTCTGAGCTGAGGATGAGTCAAGGGTGGGTCCTGGAACACAGCAACAACAGGAAGTCAAAGGAACAAGGGTGTCGCTGGGGGAGTGAGGGCAGAGGTCAAATGTTTGATGAAAGAGCGGAATCAGTGTTAGATAGTACTGGGCAGTGCTTGGCCACCTCATATGTTTTAGCCTCAGTTTCATCATTGCAAAAAATGGGAGTAAAATTAACACCTAGAGCTTAGGTTCTTGTGAGGATAAAATGAGATAATACATATAATTTATTTTACATGGTGTCTAACATATTTTAAGCACCCAAAAAATGTGGTAGTGATAATTAGACCCTGAGCTCCTGTCCAAGCCAGGCAGGGGAACACTAAAGAAGGTCACACACATCAGAAATAATGTCAAATAATTATTTCTGAGTACTGTATGTATGTGTGTGTATTATATATACAAATACATACATCCATATATATTTAATCAGCAAGATATATAAAAATTCCCACTATGCATGCTAGTAAGTTTCTCCAAAGTTGAGTTACAGAAAAAAAGAAATTTCTGGCATAAAAAGTCCTGTGTATCTTAACAAGACAAATTCCAAATAAATTGTCTTCTGGCAGTACCCATGGATTATTTGCCAACAATTTTTTAACTGGCACATACTTTTTACTTAGCTGCTGCAGCGAGCTACCGAAGTTGTAGTTATTCATCTGGTCACAGGACTGGGAGGATAGGCAAATGCAGAGGCATGAGCCGCCAGGTAACCTCTGTCTGTGCAGCTGTGGGGAAGGTCCAGGAAACCATGAGAATTCTTGCTGCTTCATTTCCCTAGTACTTTTTCCTGAAACCTCACCCACATAGCACAGTCCTGGGACAGGACTTGCAGCATCAGTGTCACCTGTGAGTTTATTAATAATGCAAACTCTCAGGCCCCATCCCAGGAGAACTGAAGCAGAATCTGCCTTTTGACAAGACCTCAGGTGATTCGTGTGTGTATTAATGTTTGAGAAACACTGATCTTTAGGGCTTGTCTGAAACCACCTCACAGGAGAGGGAAAGAATCTTTGTTTCTCCCAAAGGCCTTCTTGTTTCCTTGCTGTCCCTTCAGGGTGCTGGATGTGGTTCTCAGGTAAGACCTGTGCTTCACCGAGTCTCTCATCATTGTGTTCCCTGAAGGCAGCCCTGAGTCACCGAGAGCACTGTGCTAGACCACTTTAACTGCAGAGCAACAAAGTTGAAGGAAACAGGAACTTGGGTGCCAGACAGACCTGGTTTAGTACAGGCTCTGCCTCCCATTAGTTAATGGACCTGGGACAAATTAACTCAAGGCTGTGATTGTGCCTCCACCTCCCAATTCATAAGCAAGAGCTTCTTCAGCCTTTTTTGTATTAACTGTTGCACCTTCCCGGATGGCCATCACAAGATCAGCCAGGTAGCTTTGCTTATTGGGACATCTGGATTTGGAAATCAGAGACACCAGTTGTCTCTCTCAGTGTCTGAGCAAAGGGGAGTTGTAGAACCACCTGGAGAAATTATTTCTCAGCCAAGACCTCAGAGATGCAGAAAAAACAAAAACAACATGGCTCCAGAAATACAAATCTTCATTCCTGAGAGTTTTCCAATTTTGGATCCTAATGTCTACTGATGTTCAATTCTGCTTTCTGCTTTTGGGTTCCATGAAATACCCTTTGTCAATCTAGTGAATCTCTCTCCTTCTCCCTCTTCCCCCCATCCCCTGTCCTTTTCTCTCTTGCCTAGGCTAGTTTAAATTCCTTAAATCCACGTAATCCTGACCAAACAATAAACTTTAATGAATGATAGTTATGATTATTATTGCTACTATTAGATTATTAACATCATAATTATTATAAGAATCCCTCCAATACCAGCTTATCTTTTCATTCAAACTTACCAGTTGATAATTATTCCTCAAAACTGTAAGAAAATTGATCATTTGAATCATGAGGAAAAGTAGGGAAATTCTGTCTTCACACATGTTTATATATTCACTAATGCATTGATATTCAAAGTATTAATTTTAAAAACTAATGGGGTCTACCAATATTGAGCATAATGGCAGCTGCCATGTAAGAGCACATTTTATGTCAACCACTGTACCATTGAGGGAAGAAATTGTCTCAGCCTTTAGGCCTATAATGTCTCATGTTACTCAGATTTCACAGGAGGCCTGCTGAAGTCAGGAAGGTAAATTCAGTGACCTAGGTAACAAAACCTGCAAGTTATAAAGTGGTGTTAAGAATACTAGGCCCCATTTGCTGCCACGGTGCTTGTATATTAATAGTACACTCCCCCCAAGCCCACAGAGCCTTATCTCAGCTGGCAGCAAGCCTGGAAAACTGTCTGTTACACTAATACAAACCCCTTCTGGAGGTACTGACTTTTTAAAAACTTCAAACTCTTATAGTTGAAACATGGACCAACTCATGTATGAAATGTTGGACATTGTCCAGTGGAAGATATTTATTATTATCAACATTAATGATACAAAATAATAAACTTTTAGATGACAAAAATTACCAACTGCCTCTGAAAACAATATTGTGAATTAGTCACTATTTTCTGATTTTAGTGGTGAAATGCAAGAGCTTTTGAGAGGTCAGATAATTTTCTCAATGTTCTAAAATTACACTACTCTGACACATATGGATAGTTCTGTTCAATGAGCATCCAGAAAATTTCAATGAGCTCTTGAAAATCTCTGAGTAGAAGGTAGAGCCTTTTTCAAGATGCTTGCAGGTTGAATTTTCACCCAGTCCTTTCTGAGAAGGTGGCGTGAACGCTCTAGGGAAAAACTGCTTCTTCTTCAGAGCTGTGGCTGGCAAAAAAGCAAAGGGCAGTGGATATACTTTCCAACAAAGCCAGCTCTGTGAGAAGCAGATGGGGGCAAGACAGAAGACCCCTCCAGTATCATGAAATGTTACATCAAATTTCCCCATCCCCAGCAGGTATCTGGCTGCAAAGCCTAACTCTGCAGCATTACGATTTGCTAGTGTAATTGAGCTGGGGAAATGTTTCCAAAGGGGACTGAGTAGCTCCCAGAGGAAGTGCAGAAGACTCTGGCAGTTCTCTCATCTTGAGAACTTAGTAACTTAGTAGTTTTGCATCTAAGGTAAGGAAGATTTTGCCTTTCGAAAAGAACTGGAATTTTTGCTACTTCATAGTTGTAAGCAAAACTGAAAAAACTGTGGAGACTATATAAACCATTTGAAATTTTTATAGGTTGGCATAGACTAAATAATCAGAATGGAGTTCATCTTTTCTTACCAAAGAGGCAGCTCTGATGCTCAGTCAGTCATTCTCTGTTTCTTTTGGAAACTGAATTTGTGTTGGCCTGGGGGACTCGGACATTGGATTGTCTAAATGATTCTATGCAGAAAGAAAAATCCATGCTTTGATGTTCAGGTCAATTGTGCAGAAGGTTGTAATTTAGAGGCATTCAAAGGAGTTTAATGGAGAGTGGAACAAGTCAATATAGTCAATATTTTATTCGTTACAAATATGAACCAACACTATCAGGTCAGATAAGTTTTTTGCTGAGAAAACAATGTCACAAAGTTTCAACCAATCTGTAGGAGAGGAAGGAGAGTTCATAGAAGACTGCATAAAACACGGTTTACACGTGTTGGTTAGGAATTTGAGTGTAAGCAATTTCTGAGGCACCGCTGAACTTGCAGAATTAGCCTAAACTTTACCTCTGGGGGAACTGTCCTTTAACTCAAGCCAGGTTTTTAGGCAGATTTTAAATCCTGCCTTTAGGATAAATTACTATAATCCTCATTCTGCACACAAATCCTATGCTGTTGTGGTACTGATACCCTCTTTAGCTGCTACTGCACTTGTCTCATCATGAGCACAACTCTCCACTTAAACCCAACTGCACGCTGCTCCCTCTGTGCTCTGCCTGGTCATGCGCACCCCAAAGCCCGCGATGTCCCCTCCCTGTGCAGGGAATGTTCCCTGATCTTTTAATTCATGATTGAAATATCACCTTCCCCAGGTCCCCCTTTTCACTCCTCTCGCCTTGCCTGGCTAGCTTAATTCTTTGCATTTCTCCATTCTACTTTTCCTAGAGACTTATTACCATTTATCACGGTGGCTCATTTTACTATTTTACCATTTTTTCTTCCTCCTTGGTTATAAGCTCTTTTGGGCCCTCTTTTGACCTGCCTGGCTAGTGTTTAATATTTACTGAATGTCTGAATATGTATATAACTAAGATAATGCAATTACTATGGATTTTAAAGTCTAAAACTAAATTATTGTATTTGTTCTATAATTAGCTATTGTCTTTGAAAAGTTTTTCTTTCTCCAACCAGTAACTCTGTGGAGCATGTGATGTGAACATTGCTTAACTCCTTTGAGCACTGAGCATGAGAGAATGTGTGACAAATTAGGAGCAGCTGAGGCCTCAAAATTTTCAGAAAACCAATAATCTGAGTTGTGAAAAGAAATAAGAAATTACTCTTTAGATCCACACTTATGGATTCGTGATAAGTTGATGGTCACAGGATTAACTGAAAACAAATGATACCTACTGCTATTGAGCATCATGGATTGGACACAAGTTATATGGCCTCCACTATACAAGATACTTGCCATGTTGATTTCTAATGATCTTAATGCTTCATGAGAGGAATTACACACCCACTTATAGAGATGGGGAATCTGAAGTTCAGAGGTGTTAAAAGCATGTTTCTAATGTCAAATAGGTAAGTAAGTGGTGAAACTAAAAGAGGAGTCCCTCAAAAAAGACATCCTATTACTAACAATAGGATAGCCAGAAGGCCAGTATAGTAGGGTAGTCCTTTTAACCCAAATTCTTGTGGTTTGAACCCAAAATGGCAGTCACGAAATGTTCTATTCAGTTAACACAGAATATTCTAGTAAATATGATGAAACTCTCAGCTAAAGTTATCAGAAGGAAAGCAACCATCTTCAGAAGAAACTGACTCTAGCCCTTGGTGTGGGTTGTCAGTGGATTGGCTCAGCTCTCATAATTGTGCCATCCTTGGGGGACTTGGAGGCTCTGAACTCCTCCTGACATAAATGGCTGTCTAATGAGAGCGTAGCTTCCCTATGTGCTAAGGGGTGTTTTTTGAAATTGTTCCAAATGCAGAGGCTGAGTGGAGGAATATATGTAGTGCCGTAGTGAAGGAACTAGTTGGTACTTGCAGCTGTAAGAACTCCACTAGCTTTTCTGCAAATTATGACATTAATCCAATAGGCTTGAGTTTATTCATAGGGAAATAAAATTCAATGTACTATAGTTACAAATTGGGATTATAGCTCTTATTCAAAAATAAGATTCAGAATCAAAGAACACCATGCATGGTATTTTCATGAACGTGATGATGTTATATATTCCAGAATAACAATAAGGATGCAGTCTAACATTTTTGCATATTTATATGTGGCAGGCACTATGCTAATAATTCTATATGTATTATCTCATTTAATACTCACAAAGAACTTGTGATATACATAAGGACTGCCATTATCTTATTTTACAGGTAAGAAACAAAGTTACACTGTTAATAACTGACAGAGCTAGCACTGAAATTACACTCTGCTGATCTACACATTTATCATTTTAAATTCATTGAGAAATAAATAAAGACCTAAAAATGAAAGGACATAGCACCTGACCTAAACAGCCTGGTAGGTAAATGGACAAATAAACCAGCTATTCATTGTAACCGTGCCATAAGAGAGATGCAAAAATGGTCTGGTAGAATGGGGAAGGCAGGTAGAACTTTACAGATATTGGAGACTTGGAACAATAAAAGGAGTTCCTGAGGTAGAAGAATCAAATTACAAAGCTGGCAAAAGAACATAGCTATCTATCCTATGCCTGTCCCATCATTGTGTTTTGCAAGCCATTAAGTTGGTGGATTTCACAGGTTCATAGCTGGAGAACAAATTGCCTCAGGATAAATTGCACATTGAGCCTTACCCATACTTGATTTAGAGAATATTTAGATGAGACTCTGGAATTCAGACTTCTGAGTTGGTGTTGGAACAAGTAAAGACTCTTGGGGCTGTTGGAATAGAATGAATGAATGCCTTTTGCATGTAAGAAGGACATGAGTTTTGGGGGGGCCAGTGGTAGAAAGTTATGGTTTAAATGCATGTGTCCCTACAAAATTCGTATATCAAAACCCAATGTCCACTGTGATAGTATTAAGAGGTGGGGCCTTTTGGATAGTGATTTAGTCATGAGGGCTTCCCTCTCATGAATGGAATTGGTGCTCTTATAAAAGAGGTTGAATAAGCTCCCTAGATATTTAAATTAAATTCAACAAAACATTTTCCAAATTAAAAAAAAAAAGAAGAAGAAGAAGCTCTCTAGGCCCTTTGCCTTTCTGTTTCTTCCACCATGTGAGGACACAGGGTTTCTTCCCTCTGGAGGATGCAGCAACAAGGTGCCATCTCGGAAGTAGGGAGCAGCCCCCACCAAACACGAAATCTGCCAATGTTCTGATCTTGGACTTCCCAGCCTCCAGAACTGTGAGAAATAAATTTCAATTATTTATAAATTACCCAGTCTAAGACATTTTGTCATAGCAGCAGGAACATGCTAGGTACTTTGTCCTCTATGAATAGAGCAAAGAATATGAGGCACAGAGTGTCAGGGAATGAGAATGGGAATGCAGGAAAATGCCAAATCCTGAAGGGCCTTGACCATCATGCCAAGGAATTTAAATTTTATTTAAATGAAAGAATAGGAAGCCATTGAAGAATTTAAGCAGAGCTGGTGTTAATAATAGAGTTGCTATTTATGAAGACAATGTTATGAACTGAATGTTTATGTCCTTCTGAAATTTATATGTTGAAATCCTAACCCCCAATGTGATAGCATTTGGAAGTGGGACCTTTGGGAGGAAATTAATTCCTGAGGGTGAAACCCTCATGAACAGGATTAGTGCCTACATAAAAAGACACAGAGAGCTTGCTTCCTCTCTGCTCTCCACCATGTGAGGATTTAAGGAGAAGAAAACAATCTGGAAGCTAGTGACATGTGACATATGAACCAGGAAGTAGGCTCTCAGGAGACACCAGATCTGCTGACACCTTGATCTCCAATTTCCCATCCTCCACAACTGTGAGAAATGCATTTCTCTTGTTTAACCACCCTATCTATGGTATTCCTTTATAGCATTTAAAACTGACAAAAACCAGATCACTTTGACAAAGTGTAGTGGAAGTACCGATGACAACGAGACTATAAATAAACAAGCTAACTATGATATTGCAATAATCAAAGCCTTTAAATTGAGTAGAGGGAGTGGAAATGGAAAGCAGATGATAAATCTGAGAGTGCAGGTAGCATGGGATAATGGTTAAGAAGAGCATGACTTCTGGGCTGACTGCTTAAGCTCGAATTTCAGCACTGCCACTCCCTACCTGTGTGTTCTTGGGGAACACCATTAATCTCTGTGTTTGAATTTCCTCGTCTGTAAAATTGATAATAATGGTATCTATTTCACGGTGGTGTTGTGCATATTAATATAAGACAATTTGAACACTATGGTTGAATATAGTTATACAGTTAAGCACTTTAAATAAAGTGCCCAAAGGGCTAGCACAAAGACAGTGTTATGCCAGAGACATTTGTAAACTGCAAGAAAGTGTTATGCAAGAGACATTTGTTTATATATATATAAACAATTTTTATATACTTTTTCTTGACTTTCACAATTGGCAAAATTAATTGCTTCTGCCCTTATAAAACTGCATCCTAAAGTAAATTTAATTTCCTTAAAATGAAATTTAGACCAAGAAAATACAAAAATTAGCATGGTTTAGAATTGCAAATTTGTGTATGAAGCAAAAATGTGATTCTTCAGTATTTATGGCTTTTGTGTTCCTTTTGAGATCCTGTAGTTGCATGGTGTAATTACTTTGGAGACAGAATGTTCCAGAATAGGTAGCATTGAAGGATTTTCATATGTCACTGGCTTCTCATAATTGCTTTTTCCTTCCTTTTACTACCTAATACATAAACAAAGCATATGTAACCACAGCTAGATCAGTTCTCAAGAACTACTAATACACAGTTAAATACATCTTTACCCTAAACGTGGTTACATCCTCTGTTTAAAATGACTGACTTTTGGATTCCATATGCTCTGGGAATTTTAGCTTGTTTTTTAAAAAAACATAAGAACATGAACTGAGGGGCATTTTATTTCTGACAGTATGTTGGACCCAAACTTTCACTAGTATTTCCTCTCATTCCTCAATGGTTTACCAGGGTAAACTTCAGAAGCAGACAGTGTGTCTTAGCTCAAGGACTTAAGAAATTTAGTCTCAATGACAGCAAATAGAGTTAGTAAAAAATTAATTTCAATGAAGAAATGACCTGGTCAATTTTTACATCTTACTTGTAAGATCCGGTAGTGAGATGAAGAATAGATTGATTAGGGAATAGATGTATGGGCTGATAAAACATTCCTGACAACTTCACACAAGAGATGATGCAGGCATGAACTATGAATGTAGGACTGGGCTTAAGAAGAGGAGAAAGATTTGAGAAAGTGTTAGGAAAAAATATGACAGAACTTGATGGTTGATTGGATATGGATAACTAGGGAAACGAAGGAGTCAAAAACAATCCCAAATTTCTCTACATAGATGATCATGACCCTCAACTAATAGAGAATGTAGAAGAAAATGTAGCTTTGGTGTATGGAAAATAGAACGTTTAGTTTTGGTCATACTGAATTTCAAAGGTCTGTGCCAGAGCTCGGCAGATGTGACTAGCAGATGATGGGATGCACGGCTTGATTGGGAGATGAGGGCTAGAAGTACTAATTTGGGATTTACTAGAATAGGTGGGAAATGATGAGTTTGCTCCTCTGGGGAGAATGAAAATTGAAGAGAACACTTGATAAAGGACAGAACTCTAAGGAACAGAAATGCTTACAGAATGTGTGTAGGAAAAAAACCCTTGAAGATGAAAGCATTCTCTAGTAGACAGACAGAAAGTACACCAGAGAAACCAAAGGATTAGACAATAGATGTGGGGTAGGGAGTATCTATTTTATGCTTTGAAATATCCAATTAGGTAAATACTAAAAATCTTCTATTATATTTTTAAATAGGAGGCTTTTATAAAATACCTTATTCAGAGTAGTTTCAGTGGAGTGTTAGGGATAGAAAGTATAGTGTAGACAGCTGAGAAACTAATCCTAGGTAAAGACGCAGAGATAGTGAGGGTAAACCACACTTCCAAAGAGATTTGTTGAGCAGAGGAGAAGGGGAATACTACGGTAGAGCATATTTTAGGAAACTCTGGGCCAATGCAAGGCCAAACTTTAGGACCAGGAGAGATGTGTGCCTATTTATAGGCTCAGAGTAAGGAGCTTACACAAAATGAACAGTTTATGATACACAAGAGAGCATGATGACTGAAGAAAAATATCCAGAAATGAAGAACATTCCAGGGCTCAGGTGCAAGAATTAACTTTGACTAGGAAGAAAATTCTTTCTTATTAAAGCCCGGAGGAAAAGAGCAAAAGAAATAACAGATACCACCACTGATAGAATTTTTAGCAAAGTAGCAGAAATTTGTGGGTTATAACACTAGATGGCGTCAATGTTCTCACTGAAGCCGGAAACAAGGTTTTCTAACAATGAGTAGGACAGATTTTTTCATAGAGGGGCTGAAAAGAAGTGTGGGTTTTGAATAGAACCTGTGCTAAACAATCTCCAAAGATGGCTGCCATCAAGTCCGTCTCTCCCTGGGAACACACTGCACCACTTCACACAGCAAGAGGTGGAGTCTATTTCCTCTTCCCTTGAAGCTGGGCAGAACTCTGAGTTGCTCTGGTCAACAGAATACAGCAGAAATGATGTTATGCCAGTCCCAGGCCTAGGTTTACAAGCACTGGTGGATTTCCATTTCTCTCTTAGAAGCCAGCTACCATGTAAGAAGTTCAACTCTTCTGAGATCACCACACTATGAGAAAAACCCGAGCGAGCTATATTAGTTTGCTAAGGTTGCCATAACATATTACCACAGACTCTTTGGCTTAAACAACATAAATTAATTTTCTTATAGTTCTAAAAGCTGGAAGTCTGAGATCAAGGTGCCGGCAGGGTTGGTTTCCTCTGATGCCTCTCTCCTTCGTTTACAGATAGCCACCCTCTCGGTACCTCCTCACGTGGTCATCCCTCTATGCACACAACACATACCTGGTGTTTCTTTCTTTTCTTACAAGGACACAAGTCATGCTGGATTACAGTCCCATCCTGATGGCCTCATTTTAACTTAAACACCTCTTTAAAACTTTTTCTTCAAACATGGCTACTTTCTGAGGTACTGAGTTTTGGGACTTCAAGGTGTGAATTTTGGCGAGAAACAATTCAGCACAAACTCTAGCTATGTGCAGAGATCATGAGAGATATTCTCCACCAGATCCCAACTGTTCCATCCATCTCAGCTGAGGAACTGATTTGTGAGTAAAGAAGCCACCTTGGAGATTCTCACTCTCCCCAACATCACATGCAGGAGAAAAACCTCCCAGCCAAGACTTGTCCAATTTGCAGAAAGATGAGACTCCACAATATGAAGCAAGAGGACCTGGATCCTAATCTCTATGCTTTCCTGTTGTTTTAACTCACTAAATTTGGGTGTAGTTTATGCAGTGATAGTAACTGAAACCAGTGCTGAAGCTCATAGGAGCTGAGTTGAAGTCATAGGACAGACAGGCAATGTGGAGATCCATCAGCCATTATTCAGAGCTTTGTATTTTTCTCACAGATAGTGTCACCCTTCACATAGGCTGTTAGTGTGCTTAAAGCATAGCTGTACCTGTTTCATGCTACAGGAATGTCTTTCCATCTGGAATTCACAAAACAAAATAAAATATACTCCCCCCC
>RJWJ010037869.1:0-15290 GCA_004363605.1 Indri indri
AGTCTTTATACCTATCATGACAATCCTTAATAAAGTCTTCCCTACCATTTTAACAAGTGTCAGAATAATTTTTTCTTTAATAGAACAACCGTGGCCCCACGCCTAGACATGATCCCAGGACTTACTACCGCAGCCTCAGCATTTGTAAAACCCCAAGTCCAAGTACTTATCAAAGTTAGCACTCAAGAGTGAACAGGTCTTCAAACATGAGGGTCACATTTTGTACCACTGTGATCCAAGGACCCACCAACACACTCACCAAGGACAATTCTGAAGACCACGGGCCTCAAGCTTCAGAGAAGCTACCTTTATATATATATTCATACATTGAAGGGATTTTTTATTTTAAATTCTGTTTTAAAAAAGTAAATCATACTCTGGAAAGAGGATGCTGGTAGCAAATTAACACCTCTTCCCACAAGAGAGGTAAAACTTTGGAACCAACTGAACATTCTACTTCACAGGTACTTTCAATTCTAGAGAGTAGCTCTGCTTTAGGTTTTCTGGAAGAAAGATGAAGACAGTCTGCTTAGTGAATCACCAGTCAGTGAGAAAAACAAGAGCTTTGTCAGAACTAGGCTTCACCAGTTAGCTGTGTGGCCTTGGACAATCACTCAACCTTCTTGAGACTCACTTATTTTTCTTATCTATACAGCAGAGAATTAATACTTACCCCACAGGGTTGTTGTGAAGACCGAATGAGGTATGTGCCTGGTAAACACCAAGAAACTCAGTGGCATTGGTTATTATCATTCAGTCCAGCTCATGAAAGTAGGAAGGGTGACTGGCCTTTCAGCCAGAGGGCACCATGCAACAGCATGCCTTTACCTGACAGTGCACAGCTCTGGCTACACGTAGAGAAATCACAATGCCTGTATCAAATGTTATGAGAAGACAAAGAAAGAAAGCTGACTCGTAGGAAATTTTAAGCCAAGCTGGATATGGGTGCTCTTCCTGAGACTTGGGAAAAGCATTCCATTTAACATCCCTTTATCTGTACATAAAGGCTTTATGCCCTACTGGGTTTGAAGCTGCAAATGCAATTGCTATAACAGAGTTGAGACGGGGGAGCATAAGCAGATCAAGATGCTTAGGAATCCTGCAATGGATATCCTTCCTTCTCCTCCCACCTCACCACCACCACAAGTTCTTTTGAGCTTACCTCAAACCCACGTGAGCTCTTTGGAAGCTTTGTCCTAGGGAACTCCTGATGCAACTTCTCATTTCTTCCTAAACTGTTCTTTACTCCCTAAAGCCTTGCTCCTTGACTGAGAAAGGTAAGCTACTTTTTCTTTTCACAGAGATCACTGTGAATGCACTATAATAATTCCCATCCCCAAACGAGAACACAAGTGGCCCACTTATTAGCTTCTCCCTCATAGCCACGGGATTGAGAGTATGAGCTCTGCAAACCGATTAGCCAGGTTAGAATCCTGCCTCCTACCAATAAGTAGTGGCAAGATCATGAGTAAGTTCCGAAACCTCTCTGTACCTCTGTTCCTCATCTGCTAAGTGGAATAGAACTGACCTGTGTGAAGAGTAATTGAGTTAATACAGATGAAGCACGTAGAACACCTTCTGACACACAGTCAGCACTCAAAACATGTTGGCTATTTCCACATTGACTATCTCAGCAAGAAAAGGAAAGGTAAAACTTCAGTCATGAAGATGGCAATTATTGGACCTCAGATAACCTTGGAAAGTGTTCAAGAAAGCAGTTTGTTGATTGCAGTTTCGAAGTTTCTCCTGGTGCTCTGCAAAGCAATCAAGCCATGACAGTATCATTATTCAGTATTTCTGCGTAAGAGATGGGTGTCTATTTCAACACTGGATGGAATCAAGAATGCGTGAATGATTCCTTCACAGTCCTTTTGGAAGCATAATGAGAGACAGGATTATACAAGAAAATATGGTTCTCAACTAGTTCAGATGATAATTGCAAGAATAAAGGGGAAGTTTGAAATATGACATGTTTTCAACTTCAAGTGTGTTCTGCATTCTTCATCTTCCTTCTCCTTATCCTCATTTTCCTAATGCTGAAGCAATGGTGAGGTCAAAAATATCATTAAGGTATAAAGAACTTAGATATTTTCTAGCAGTAATAATGATCAATCTATAAAATGAGGAATCCAGGCCATGCTTTTAATCTTGGCTCCATCTTCTACTGAGTGTACGATTCTGAACTAGAAAGTCCAACATCTTCCACTGATTTAAAAATCACACCAAATACATTATTTCCTAATTCTAAACCACAATCAGACACACAAAACAGAAGCACTGCTTCTAAAATCCTTTTCAAAAAGTTGATTCACATCACAGAAAGACCTTGATTTTAAAACCTAATTAAATTTTTTAATTTATTGTTGAATTTTAAAGTATCACACTGAGTTAACAGCAGAATCAGCATTTTCTCTTAAATACAAATAAAAAGATCCCATGCCAAGCAAGGAAATCTAGTTTAGACAGGGGTGTCTCTTTCTCCCTATTTCTACCCAACTATTAGAACTTAAAGACAAACAAGAAAAAAAGATCCCAGTCAAATCCACCATGGTGGCTTCATCTCATTCTAAGGTGAAGGCAGAATAACAACATTCCTTTAGTGGCGAGCAAGGTTGAGCATAGTAAAGGTGCCCCATGAACCACACAAACACCACATCCTTCCTACTTGTTTAACCTGAAAATTAAGCATAGACTTCACATTATAACTTGGAAGAAATTATACTGAGCTTTAATTAGTCAATAATGTTTTTATATCAAAGAGCCAACCTGTAGGCCCATGATTAGATGGTGCTAATGAAACACTAAAACTTCATTTCACTAGAGGAATACAAAACACCTAGTAAAGATTTAATTATAACTTTCTTGCACATAGACTTAAGAACTGAGGTCCACCTGTTATCTTAGAAGTGTTAATCAAATTGCTTTTACAGTGTTAGCTATGAAAGTGAGCTATATTTATGTCATAACAAGTACAACCAGTCATCAGTCCATTAGCATAAAGCAGTCCTTCCTGAAATCTAGTTTCTCCAGGATTAGATTTAAGGAAGAGTCAAAGAAGCGACAGGTCCCCAGAAAGGTGAGGAACCTGCAACCTCAGGGCCTCATGTGGCCTTCTGGATCCTTGAGTGTGGCCTTTTGACAAAATCCAAATTTTACAGAACAAATCCTTTTACTAAAGGGCACAGTGCAGGAGGGTTGTGAGGCACGTATTTAATCACATCATAGGGCTATTGATAAATTGTTTCACAGAGATTAATAACAACAGTAACAACACAGATAGTACTTAGTACCAGATACTTTGCTGAGCATTTAATATAAATTAATCCGTTAACATTCACAACAGCCACAAGCACTAGATTATCATCACTCCATTTTATAGATGAAGAAACTGAGGCACAGAGAGGCTAAGTGACTTCCCCAAGGTCACACAAGCTAGTAAACAGTAGAGCCAGACTTGCACTCCAGACAGCCAGCTCCAGAACCCCCTCCTCACTGCACTGCCGTACTGCTCTGCGCAGACATTAAATAGAGGCGGCAGATAGAAAGGCACAGTCAGTTCTACTTGAGAGTATGGGGGAAGACTTCTTAGAAGAATCAGTAAGAACAGAGACGTGAAAGACGTAACAAAGTATCGGCAAGAACTAAATGAACGATATGTCCAGAATCTTCCAAAGGGCAGCTTGGACCTACGTACCTGACCACATCTATCGAGGCTCACACCAAGCTGAGGTGCTGGTTACTACCTCAAACAAACTACCTATTCTGTTGTACCTGTGTTTTATTGTTACTCCACCTACTTAGAACATACTTTTCTCCCAGGTTCGCTCCATTGTCAAAATGGTCCCTTCTTCTAATCTCTCTCTCAAGCCCCCATTTCCTCCAAGAAGCCCATCCTGATCCCTCCCCACTTGATATTATCTCTTCCTTTGCACTGCCCACTACCTGCTCTCACTCTCTTGTCATGCTTTCTCTGTTGTATCTTTTACCTTTCAGCATGTGTAAGCCTAATTTATCCACCTTATTTTAAGCAATATATTAAAGGTAGGAAACTTAACATTCTATAAATTCTATCCAAGTATCCAACACATTGTCTCGTAAACAACAAGAGCTCAATTGCTGAAACCATTTCTAACACTCCAAACTCCTGAATGCCTTTCACCCTTCTTTCCTTTTGCACTTTTGCAAGACCCTAACGTGGCTTTCAATCTCTTGTAAAACATGGGTTATCCACTTTCAGCAACAATAATGATGATGATGATGATGATGATGATGTTTTACTACTTCTAAGAAGCTTTAATATGCATTTACAATAATGATAGCATAATAAGATGTTTTACTATTTCAAAGTTCTTACATACTTAAATCTAACACAAAGCAATGAGGACTAATGCTCTGAAAAGTTAAGTAATAACTCACCTGAAACCTAACAGCCAGACCCCAACCTGGACAGAAACCAACTGCCTAAGTGTTCTTAACATTAAGAATCTGCTATAAATTACTAAAAACTTGTGGTACTGAGAATGCACACCAGCACAGCAGCAAGCCTAACTTAATAAAAAAAAAAATACAGTACATTACACAGCAGAATATGTCAAGGAATCACCAAATAAGCCTTGGTTTTGAATAACTGCTGTTAATGTTTTTAGTGTGCTCTCAGGGAACTACAAGTGTCAGATTGTTTGCTACAGAAAAGTCATAAGAAAAAATTACTGGTTGTGGCAAAGTATAAGAAAAACACAATGAGAACTTGCCAGTAAAAAACATTTCTATGTCTCTTGCTTGAACAAAGTTTCAAAATGCAAACTTTGCTATTTTCTATTTGTGTATAAATCACTAGAAAATAATGGTCATCTGCTATTAAAAATTAAAGAGTTCATAAAAAAGACCCACAATAAAGTTTGGTACATAGTAGTCACTCAATAAACGGGAGTCGAGCTGAAGTGAAATTGAGTAACTAACAGAAATGGAATCAAGGAATTCTCTTTCCTTGAAGGCCTTGAGAAGCACAGCCATGCAGCAATGGGCATGTCCACAGGGGTCATCAGAGACAGAATTATCAGAGGGCCCTCAAGCTTCTCTTCATTCCCATGAAAGTACGAAAAAGCACTGGACCCTCTGGGCAACTATATCAATGTGTGCCGTATTGTAGGATGGAACGAGGTGGTTGTTTGGGCACTTTAAAGTTGGTAAAACAAATTAGCCTAGCTTGAGAAGGCCTCATTCATTTCTGTTCCCAGTATACATTCGGGGTCTTACTTCTGCACCCCATTTTACGTGGATCCATTCACCCTTCAGGCAGGCAATATACGTTAAAGCATCTGTTTCCGTGGATGAACTAAAGTCTTAAGTGACAAAGGTGCCCAGATCTGGAAAGAAGTCCTTTGATTAAAATCAATCATTCTTTTATGTCACAGACTAAGTGTGCACAAGAGTCAGACAGACAAGGATGCCAATCCAGGGATTACCACTTACTGCATTGTGTTTTAGAGCAAGCACTTAGCCTCTGAATCTCAGGCTCCTCGTGTACCAAAGGAAGATACTAATCATTTGCAAGACTGTCATGAATATGACTTGAAATTGGCTTAGCACAATGTCTAGTACAGAAGAGAAACTTGAAACACTGATTCTCAACAAATGTTAACTATTAAAACCATTATTTATTATGATGGCAAATACAAAATATGAAATATTTTCATTGTAAGCATAACATATTTAATCTGAGTATTAAATTACTATCTTCAGGAGAGCTTCAGTGAAAATAAATAGTGGTGCTAGCCTCTAATGAAGACCAAACAGTTTGTAATCCCATAAATGATATGTGTCTGGCAAGCAGTTCCAGAAGATTCCGGCCTAAAAATAACAAATAGGAACTAACACTTGGCCAGATTTTATCCACGGTTTTTATAAAGCTAAAATTCCATAAAAATTAAAAATGAAAAACCACAAAGACTTCACCATTGCGGCAACCCTAGTTAAAAATAGAAAGTTCAAAGGATGAAATAAACCACCCATCTTCCTACCCTGGGGGAAAAAAACTTGAAAAGAGGGGGTAAAGAAACAGTGGCATGCTGCAGTCTCTCTGGATTCTCTTCCTACTGCAGTAACTGCTCCCTCTCTTGAGACTTCTCTTCCTCAGACTCTTGATTTCAGAAGGGTTTGTCTTTAGCCACCTTGTTTTGCCTCAGTGTTTGTCTTTATAAAGTACTGTCTGTGTATCTAGAAGCAGGCAACTCCTAAGTGGTCACTGAAGTTTAGATGTTGTAACCCCAAGCAAAATTTCCCAAAAATATCATCCCCCTTGCCTTTTTTTTCCTTACCTAGAAAATACTGAGTTATCCAAAATAGGAGTTTACAGTTTTCCTAAACTTCCTAGTAACACTGGGATGGCCTGGCATGCTTTACCTGGGCTTCCTGGTCTACCTACCCACCCATGACCTCTTCCCCAGTCCAATCACCCATTTTCTACTGTTTGCCAAGCATTCATGACCGCTCTCTTATCAACAGATTCAGTAATGGAAAGCCTCAGTAATCTAGCCTCATTTGCAGCCCATTTTTCCCTTGATTACCTAAAGTATCTGTCCACCCAAGGCAATGACTTTGTCAGGGCATTTGGTGTTACCTTATCTTTCATGTCACATATCAGCCTATTGCCAGAATTTACTTCCTTTTTCCATCCCACCCTTCTTGGTATCACATGCCAAATACATTTGTGGCTAAATCATGATTTGACACATTTAATGTAGTTTTAAAGCACCACACTAAGTTGTTACCTCCTAGGCTATTGAAGTGTATCATCTTTCCTCTATGTTTTCTGACTCACCCTTTCTCCCAAACTATTCTTTGCACACTCAAAATTCCAGCCAAACAAACCAATCTAAACCAAACTCTCAACTTTGACAAAGGCGTTCTCCACTTTGGAAACAGCCCTTTGTCTCTGCTGTGACCTTCAAACGTCTTCAAACAGAGAGGTACTCACAGCTCTGGGACTGTGAATCTGTACCATACCTTGCAGGGGCTACAATACTATTAAGATATCAACAGATAGTCTGCAAGAGCAACTGGCTGTGCTTAAGGATGGTGCATGTAGTTTACTTCCATCCTTTTAAAGCACCTTTAAAGACCTGCCTCTCTCTAGAGTAAATAACCCTGAAGCCACCCTAAACAATCCAATCAGGGCACTATATCTGCTGATTTACAGATGCCAAATACTATGTGCCTTATAGTACGCAGCCAGAGGTTCAGAAAGCTATGGATATTCTTAGTGCATCTTCCTGGTGCTACAACATTTGAAAACTGGGGAGCAGGAAGCCAAATAATTTTATACTGTTCTGCATTTTTTAAAATGCACATATTGCAGGTAAAGCAGAATTCATATGAATTAACTGGTATCTGATATTTCCACCGAGGCACTCGGTTTGGGCTATGTCCCCAGACTACAGAGGGGGTACATTTCCCCTCCTGTGGTATTAGATGTACTTCGGGAGAAATTTTGAGAGATACTACATTACTGTAACCTACCTCCTTTTTGTACGTCTACTGAAATACCCTACACAATTTTGCATTTTATCATTATACTTATTTGTGTCTAAGTCCCATAATCCTTCCTGAATAGTACACCTGTGGAGGACAAAGAACCTCTCCACCCTTTACTGCATCTTTACTGCATCCAGCATAGGGCCTTAAAAATAGGAGGCTGTCAATAAACAGAACAGAGTGTGGGAATTCAGAGTATTTAGGAGAGGTAAACTAAGGCCTTTTTAGGATGTCAGAGAGCAATTAGAGATAAGAAGCCGGGTGACACAGACTTGCCCCTTGCTATGAGCAACAGAGGAAAACCAGAGCCCCAACAAACAACAAACACACTTAGTGATCCGGACATCAAATCAAGTAGATGAGATGCAAGGAGCCAGAGAGAATGGCTAGCTGAGCAAAGAAAACGCGTGGCTGCTGACAAGAACAGCCCAGATATTTTACTTACTAACCTAAATCTCAACATTGCCTTATGAGAGATCCACTCTAAAAATGGCTGTTTCGATTTACCTATCTGTAAAATAGGGATGATATTAACATATCTATTTCAAAAAATTGTTATGATGACCAACTGAAATCATGCATGTAAATGGTTCAGCACAGCACAAAGACCTCAATAAACTACCACAACTACTATTATTTAATATTTTTTTGTTTTTGTTTTTGAAACGTCTCACTCTGTCACCCAGGCTAGAGGGCAGTGGTGTCAGCCTAGCTCACAGCAACCTCAAACTCCTGGGCTCAAGTGATCCCCCTGCCTCAGCCTCCAGAGGAGCTGGGACTACAGGCATGTACCACCGCACCCCGCTAAATTTTCCTATTTTTAGTAGAGATGGGGTCTTGCTCTTGCTCAGGCTGGCCTTGAACTCCTGACCTCAAGCGGTCCTCCCGCCTCAGCCTCCCAGAGTGCTAGGATTACAGATGTGAGCCACAGTGCCCGGCCTACTACTATTTAAGGAAGTAACCAATAACTAGAAAGACATGGCAGTTCTTGGCTCTCAGTTACTAGACCTACAGACAGTCTACTTCTCTGGACTTATAAAGATAACAACTTACCATTACATGATGGCACCAAATTTAATAGAGCCATGGTGCCTGCCAACCAAGGAAACACTAGAGTGACAACAAACACCATCAGTCAAACTGTCTCTGTTCCAAAAGGTAAATTGGCCATTTACTTAAGTACATTTTTCTCTCAGCTGTTATACACCAATAATAAAAGTTACACAACACCTATATTGCCTCCAACCATGGAGTTTATTACTACAACTTCAAAAAGCATCATCTCAGTATTAATAAATATCTGCATACCAGCATTCCTTAAGAAAAACATTCCCATACCCAATAATGAAATCTGTTTAATCACGCAAAGAAACAAGCTAACACATTCACATAAACCTCCAAAAATGTCCCAAGCACAATTTAAGTGGAGTGACAAGCTTAGAATGTGAGTACAGATTAAGTGGCTATGTTTAAGTTGCTGTGTTTACTGGTATAACATATTTGGGTTTTCGCTATTTGTATTTTTCTTTGACCAAATGAAAGTGCATAATATGTAATATCGTGGCTATACATGAACAGTATGGCGATAGCAAAAAGAATTTGTTCACATAGCAATATGACTAATGGTCTCTCAAAAACTGGGAATATTTTATAATGAATGGTAATTGGAAGGAGAATACATAAACCGCTGTCTTGAACAAGATGTGGACGTATGCTGGCATCATGCCTGATTCTTCCAAAAAGAAACAAAAAAGGACACTGTAAAACAGGGTAGAGCCTGGACTGCCAGGGAAGTAAGGGCACAAAGATCATTATTCTCCATTTACACAGTGTTTTTGTGAGTTGATTTCAATACACTCATTATCCCACATGTTTACAGACTTCATTTCTCTGCTATCCTACCCCGTTTTGATACACTAAAGCAATTTTTGAGACTACTTTGGAAAAACAACATTTTTAAATTGCAGATTTCATTATGTACCCTTAGAGCCAACCCTCTGCCCCATTTTTAAGGCATCACAATAAAAATGATGATTATTGGTGGACTATTTTATTACTTTTTCTGTTCTGATTTAAATTCTAAGCGTTTCACTTTTAACAGACTGACTGACTACAGCCATCCCACCACCTTAAATACGCATGATCATATTTTTCAAATCATATTTATACCCCTTATCTCACTGGAACCCTACTGGGGAAATAAGCTTTGTAGATAATTATCTCAGTTTTACAGATGAGGAAACTAAGGCCCAAGGTTAAGTGACTTATTCGAGCAATAAAACCGGAGCTGGAATCTCAGTCTCCCGGGTTCAGATCAGCCCTTTCCATAGAACTTAAATAATTTCTGGATATTCCTTTTAAACCTACAATTCTACCATACCAGACTTAGCTCAATAGGAAATAAAAATTTCATTTTCACCATATCATTTATAATTTTCATTTCTATTTATAATATTCTCACTTTAAAAACAATCTCATTCTTATAGATCTTCCTATATCCCCACTATGTAACTATTTTAACTGCTGATATGCTGTATATTTACATAGAATGGTTATTATAAAAATCCATAAATGGCTTTGAAGATATATATCATATTTAAAGTATTATTTTTATTATGGGATAATTACACTGACCAGAAAGCATAAAGATAAATCTCAATCTTTTATTCCAAAAACTAAGTACAAACTAAATAAAACTCATTAACCTAAAATGCTGTGCTGTTTATTTGAGCCACTAATATGCACACACTTCAGTGATCTGTGCACAGTCAGCAACTGCCTGCTGCGCTTCTGAATAGCAAAGACTTTTCTTAAGCAACCAGAACTGAGGAATTCCAACTGTGCCAACTTGTACGACTGTGTCTGGCTACAGCACTTCCCACACTCTCAAAGACATGCTGTCTGCAATTATTTTATTGCTGCAAATAATAGAGACTTTCATACAAATGATACAAACCATTTATGCCAGGCTTTAATTAAGATAACACATAATCAGGTGATGATTAGGTCACCATTCAATTCAAAAACTTAACAAATATATATATGTGTTTTTCACCTCTTCTTGCCTGGTATTTTTGGCTTACTTCAAACCTTATCATCAGTTCCTCAACTACTAAAAATTTTAGGTGCTGTAATTTTATTTACCATAGTACATTCATTCTAAGATGCTAAATTGCAAGACCTCTAATTTTAGAGATGTTAAAATACAAAAACTGTGAAACTTAGACTCAGTGAGTCATAGCATATCTTTATATTGTATGCTTTGATCAGTCACATTGAACGACGACATCATATGGAGCATGTGACATTGTCAATTAAAGAAAAGCAGTATCTCTAACCTGAAAGAGATAATAACAAATAGCACATGCTGGACTACCTGGACTGCCTTTTCCTCTCTTTCAATGCCACAAAACCCTAACCCCATGAAAAGCCTGCTTTGGAAATAGATGTCTATTGTCCCTGTTATGACAGTGAAAAATAAGAAATCAGCTCTAACTCAGCTTTTCATTCCTTAGGCATAGGGCCTGAAGCCTCAACACACCCAGTCCCTTGGGTTTGTTTTTGGCAGAGGCTCCAAGCCTAAACAAGACAATAAGCCTAAGAGAAGACAATGAACTGATGAGCTGATGGTGGCTACCAGCAGCAGTTTGTTTATAGAAGCCATCTGAGAATGTTAGAAATGCTACAACAGTGGAATTGTGGGCAATATTTTAGCAAGGGCTTGCCAGATAACCAACAAGATAGTACTAGTCTCTCTCCTGTATTTTCCAGATGAAAACTCATGAGAAGAGATGTATAACTGAGAAACAAAATTGTGTATACTGTTACTGTTTTTTCCACACGCTCATAACTTTTTAAGTACAGAAAATTCTTTGTAATCTAAGACTTGCATTCAGTTCAGATGTTGTGTAGTGTAAGGTAGTGTAACACAACCTGTTGTGACTTAAGGTCAAGGACTCTGATGGTAAATGAAGTTTGTGCACTAGTTGCCACCAGGTCTGTGGTGGGGATGGGGCAGGAGGAAGCAATTTCTTCAGCCCCCACATAGACACATGCACTGTCATACCCTGCCCTGGTTTATTTTTCTCGGTGCATTCATCACCATCTGACCCCACAGCATATTTTACTCATTAATCTGTCACACACACACACCCCTCCACTAGAATCTAAGTTCTATAAAAACATAAATGTTAGCCTATTTTGTTCACTGTTGAACGAACAGATTTGGGCCTGGTACATGAAAGGCACTGAGTTCTGCATAAGCAGATGAATGAGACCAAAAGCACCCAGGAAGGTCCTCCAAGAGTGGCCTGCAAAAGATAGGATGTGTGTATCCTGTGGTGCAATAACACAGGATAAGCACAACAC
The DNA here is from genome assembly GCA_004363605.1 of Indri indri. Taxonomy (NCBI): domain Eukaryota; kingdom Metazoa; phylum Chordata; class Mammalia; order Primates; family Indriidae; genus Indri; species Indri indri. Next base: position 11,902 of record RJWJ010037869.1, read on the forward strand.
TTTTTTATTATTACTTTTATATGAAAACAAATACAAATATATTATAAAGTAAAAAATATAATGAAATGTTGGCTTGCGATAGGCAGAATGGAGCTACAAACTGATTAGTCTTATAGGGAGTGGGGTAGGTGTTTAGAACGGGGTATGTATTTCCTCTCTTCTCCCTTTAGGAGTAACTTTATGAGAATATATAGAAAGCACTATACTAGAACTAAAACACCACAAACAGAAACAACAACATGCTTTTTAAAAAATAAATCTGAAAAGAAATGTTTTCCACTTACACATTTCAATGTTAAAAAATTTTCCTTAAAGCTAATCTGAATCCTGTAATCAAGGACTAAAATTAAGTTTCCCCAATTTATCTCCTACAAGGATGAAATAGAACTCAGCCAGGGAGAAAGAAGATAATGAGGACTGCCTCAACTCAAAGATCCTTAAAGTGCCAGGTAGTTTCTGAGAATCATAAAGTTAGCACTTGTTACATGAAAGATCTTTTATTTAGCTCTTTGTTTCCCCACTACACATCTTAAACGTATCTGATTTCTAGGTCAGTGCTCAGTGCTTTAATTCCAAATTGAGAATTGATGTTCCTCCATAATCTAATAGTGTTTACATTTACGATTGGTAAAAAATTGTATTTATGCATACAGATTAAACCACTAGGGTTAAGTAGAATCTTACTAACTTGGCAAGAAAAACTTTTTCAAACATTTCCCAAACTAACCAGTCTAAATTTCATTTACACCCACCTTATCATGTGGTTATAAGTAGTTCTAAAGAAAATTAACTCAAAGATTTACAATTTAAATGTTCATCTAACATAACAAAAATCTGCTCTTTACAGGACTTACAAATATGTAGACTTTGGATTATTATGCACACATAACTAGGCAGAAAGTCAGAAGCCAAGGGTTGTAGTCCCAGTTCTGTTCGCATTAATTTACCATGTGACCCTACAGGACAACTTAATAGGTGAAAATGTACTGGGTGACAACTTCTCTGTGCCTAAGGAGATAGGACCACATGTGATATCTATGGACCTTTCGAAAGGGCCATCACCAGCAGACTGCCTGGCACGTAACAAGCACTCAGTACTTCAACCAAGAAAGCTTTATAAGTAATAAGATCTGTTGCTTTGAATTATAAAGCACAGGAACCTCAAAGCACTTCAAATATATTACCACTACCACCCTGCACCGTGTTTCTATAGAACAATCGAATGCAGTCACTGAATGAGATGATATGGCCACTTCAGCCCCAGAGTCACCTCCCTTTCAAAGTTTCCAAGCAAATGAAGGAAGATGCTGAAACCAGTTTGACAATCACTTAACATTACAAGGGCATGTATTAACTACACACAAAAATAAGAACTCTATCATCTGAGTCGCTGGTAGGGAATAAACAGCTTATTTTCATCAATAGATCAGGGTGATGATAGTACTTGCCCCACAGTGAGCAAGCAGCAGAAGGAAATGGTTTGAAGCCTTAGTAGGAACTAGCTCTGGGAATGAAAAGGGAAGAAAACTATTACTAGTTATATTCTTGTTCACATCAGCTGCCCTTGGCTGGGTATTTCTTGGAGAGATCACCAAAATTTCCTCTAAAGTTTATTTATTGAAAAACCCACAAAACTAAATTGGGAGTCTCAGGTTAAAGCAGACAACCTTGTGGATTTCCCTGTAAGCCTGGGCATGCCAGAACTGCACAGCACAGTTCCTAGTACAGCACAAAGTACAGCTTGCTCTAAACATTAGGTAAGGACAAAATAACAATTTTCAGATTAAAATAAATACTTCTCATACTAGGTCATTTTATTTCACCAAAATTAATCCCTGCTTTCACAATGGGACCCCATGGAGAAAAAGTCTTCTGCATAGAGAAATCTGCTTTATAAGCAATATCTGATAACGTGTGTACTGTCTCTAAAGTTTTGCTTTAGGCTTAGAGCACTCAGCTGGTGTGCCAATAATTTAGATTCCCAGTAAGTACACAGGGCAAGGAAGCTCGCCCTTCCAGGTTCTTCAAGCGAGGCTAGAGGCTGCAGAGAGAAGGGAGGGGACGTGCAAAGGTCAGTAACACAGCTGACGTTCTCTAACAGGAAACAGCCCACATTGAGTTTCCTGGGTCTCACACTCCCTCTATTCACACACATTTAACCTTCCTGACATTACAGATTATCTTGTGGCTTTTCAGGAGGCACCACATCTCTCTAACTATAAGTCTCCTACAAAGGAGACTTATAGTCCATCAAATAGATGTGTCTGCTTTTTTCCCCCAAGCCCATGGGCCTGGAATGAGAGCTCATGTCCAGGAATAACTACACTTCATACCTAACCCTGTGGACTTCTGTCTCCTTAGGACGGGTAAAATAAAGTATAACCATAAGTACTGCCTCTACTCACACACACACACTCTCTCCCTATATATATATATATATATATATATATGTATGTATATATATATATATACACACACACACACATTTTTTTAAAAAAATATAATCCAGTAAGTACGGTTCCAAAGCTTCATCAGCCCTGTGTAAAACCATAACAATGGCCAAATCTTCCCTGGAGCAGCAAAGTCTGACAGTTGACAACAGAAAGAAGCAGAAGGTGCAGCCGTAGCGGCCCCATTCCTTTATCTTGCACCAGCCTCCTTCACTTTCCGGAACCATCCCACATCAAGCTGCCTTCCAGGCGCTTTTCCTCTGCACCCTCTATTCTTTTCCCCCTAGAGCATAAAGCTCCTGGGTAATGTTCACAGCTTGGACAGTGCTGGCTTCAAATGGCAAAGAACAGTGCTTGGTATCAGACAGGTTTATAATCTATTTCTAATGACTGATTAGCTTTTGTTTCCGCAAACGAATTACTTAGCCTCTTCAGCAAAGTCTCAATTCTCTCTATATAAAAGAAGAATGCTAGTGCTCACTTCAGTGTTGTTTGGAAAATTAGAGAAATAAATTCTGTGCCCTAGTGTTTACTCAGCAAATACGGTTTTCTCTCCTTATACACCAAAGGAAACAAACGAGTGAATCATGTAAGAATTAGGGAGAAGGGGTGGACGATGCTGTCACCAGCACAACCAGGTCTTCTTATAAACTTTAATATTCATGAAAAAAGTCATGAAATAAGAGAATCTAAACGTGTTTTAGCATTTTAGACTTCACTGTCAACAAGAAAAGTTCCAGAAATCACATAAAAGGGATGAACTCAGCCGGGCGCGGTGGCTCACGCCTGTAATCCTAGCACTCTGGGAGGCCGAGGCGGGCGGATTGTTTCAGCTCAGGAGTTCGAGACCAGCCTGAGCAAGGGCGAGACCCCGTCTCTACCAAAAATAGAAAGAAATTAATCGGACAACTAAAAATATGTAGAAAAAATTAGCCGGGC
>RJWJ010037870.1:0-15277 GCA_004363605.1 Indri indri
AAAACAAAAATGAATATAAGAGTTCCGGCTAACTGTCTTACAGCTTAACACAATATTCAAAACACACTCTTGTTTCTTTTCACATTCAGAAACTTATGCCCAGTTAAAGGACCACATCCACACCAAAACCTACCTTCACTCTGTTTCCCTCCTGGGCCCTGGCTGGGAGCTGGGGACTCTTTGTGAGCCTCTGGTCCCTGCTGCATCTGTGACTCTTGCAGCTTTACCTGGGCCTCCTTTTCATCCTGCCGCTTCTTGTCTTCACAGGCTTTGGTGATCTCCTGTCCCAAGTTTGCAAGAAGGTCCCGCATTTCCTGCAGAGCTCGCTCAGCCTCAGCTTGGTTCTCTGCTGTAGGATAGCCACTCTGTCAGAGTGACAGAGACGGTGCTTAGTGGTCATACCAGAGGTACCCCTGTAGGGCTAAATCATACCTCACACAAGTCCATAAATGTCTAGAATTGGAACTGTTGCAACAAAGGAGTACCTGCATTCGACATGTTGATACTGCTCTCCCGATCTCTGAAAGGTAGCACCGATTTACTCCCACATTCATAGTTCCTAAGTATAAATTGTTTATGCCAGAGTAATTTTTTAAAGTTTGTGACAATATGCTAGATGAAAATGATACTGTTTTAATTTGCACTGCATACACTAATGGTGATTTTGAACCTATTTTCATATTTATTGGATAATTTTTTTTTTTTTTTTGAGACAGAGTCTCACTCTCTTGCCTGGGGCGAGTGCTGTGGCATCAGCCTAGCTCACAGCAACCTCAAACTCCTGGGCTCAAGCGATCCTCCTGTCTCAGCCTCCCGAGTAGCTGGGACTACAGGCATGTGCCACCATGCCCGGCCAATTTTTTTCTATATATATTTTTAGCTGTCCAATTAATTTCTTTCTATTTTTGGTAGAGACGGGGTCTCGCTCTTGCTCAGGCTGGTCTGGAACTCCTGAGCTCAGAACGATCTGCCCACCTCAGCCTCCCAGAGTGCTAGGATTACAGGCGTGAGCCACTGCGCCCGGCCTGGATAATTATATTTCATTTCTGCTTTTTTAAGGGGCTTGTCCTGTCCTCTGCTCATTTTTTCCGTTAGTGGAATGGAGGGGGAAAGTGAGGGTGATTCGTTTATCTTTTTTCTTTTCTTTTTGAGACAGGGTCTCATTCTGTTACCTGGGCTAGAATGCAGTGGCATTATCATAGCTCACTGAAACCTCAAAACTCCTGGGCTCAAGTGATCCTCCTGCGTCAGCCTCCTGAGTAGCTGGGACTACAGGTGTGTGCCATGACGTCCAGCTAATTTTTCTGTTTTTTGTAGAGATGGGTCTTGCTCTTGCTCAGGCTGGTCTTGAACTCCTGAACTCAAGCAATCCTCCCACATTGCCCTTCATTTCTCTTTTTTCCCATAAATTACAAAAGCTCTATTTGCATGAAGGACATTAAAATTTGGTCTGCTGTATATGTTACAAATACATTATCTAATTTGTAATGTGCCTTTAACCTGTATGTACTTATATCTACCCATCTTTTCCTTTATGACTTCTGCTGTTATTGCTATGCCAACACAGGGCCGCCATACCTTCATATAATACAAATATTTACTTATTTTTTTCCACTGAACTTAATGATCTCTTCTGTCTTTTCACATTTAAATATCCAAGAAATATAGAAGAAGTGACAGTGTGGTACAAATGTCATCTTTATTTTTATTGTTAGTTCTCTTTCTAAGTAATCCATCTATTCCCCACTGATCTGAAATGATACCCTTATCATGAATTACCTACAAAAAATTTCTCTCTTCTGTGTTTGCTATTCTGTGTCACTAATCTTTCTGTTTCTATGCAATAACAAATTACTTTAACTGTAGTGCTCAGAAATGTTTTTATATTTGATGATACAAGTCCCCCACCACTATTCCTTTTTGAAATGGTCCAATACATTTTTATTAAAATTTTATTAAATTTATTGATTTGGGCAAATTTGACATCTTACTTTATTGAAGTTTCAGGAACATGGTAAATTCTTCCAATTATTTATTTATTTAGTTGGTTTGTTCTTTGTGTTTAGCCTGAGTGGTTTGAGCCATTTCCAATTATTTAAGTCTCATTTATAAATCCAACAAGAGCTTTGTGCTTTTTGTTATGTAAACCACATCTATTTTGTGCTAGTTTATTTCTAGGCATTCTATATTTCATTATATTTGTAGCATTTTTTGCCAGAATATTTTGAATTTTGGCCACATTATTAAAAAAACTCATTAACAGTCTAATTAAAAAATATAATAGTTTCCAGCTTTTTCTCTTAGCTTTTGAGGTAAATAATTGTATTGTCATTGAATAATAGTAATTACATTTCTTCATTTAAATATTTAGACTTCATTTGCTTTTATTGACTTGTATTGGATAAAACTTCTATGAAAACATTGAACAGCAGCAACGTGGTATATTTTTATTTCTTTCCCAATTTTCATGACATACCTGAACTGTAGTCTTAGGAAGATACATATTTTTATCATGTTAATGAAGAACACACTTTTGTTCTTAGTTTACTATAAGTTTTTTCTTTTTATATCAGGCTGTGGAATTCTAGCATATGTTTTTATAACATCTGATGAGATAAACTTATGATTTTGATCCCTTAACCTATTAGTGAAATGAATTTCATGAATAGATTTCCTAACACTTGAGCCAGCTTTGCACTATTCTTACAATAACACCTCTTTGGTTATAGTGCATTATTCTTTTAAAGTATTGATAAATTTGTTTTTCTAATTTTTTATTTAGAACTTCTGCTCATAAAATGAGATTACATATAAGTAAGACTGACATGCAAACTTCTTTTAGCATGCTATTTTGTCAGAATTTGATTACCAGGATTACAAAATGAACAGAGAAGCTCTGCATCATTTTCTGTGCTCTCTCCTATAAACATGTTTGATAGCTTTGTCTATTAAATCACTGAGGTACTACATTTTAAACCAACTTTTCCAAGGTAGTGGAAGAATAAAGAAAAAGAAATCTCATTGGGAGGCCAAGAGTTTGAGACCAGACTGAGCAATGTAGTGAGATCGCATCGCTACAAAAAAGTATTAATAGAAAAATTAGCTGGGCATGGTGGCACACATTTGTAGTCCCAGCTACTTAGGAGGCTGAGGCAGGAGGATCACTTGAACTCAGAAGTTTGAGTTATGCAGTGAGCTATGATGACATCCCTGAACTCCAGCCCAGGCAACAGAGCAAGACCCTATCTTAAAAAAAAAATAAAACTACTTTGGGGAACTACCTATTATTAATAGCTCATGATTAGCTTTCTCCTTTAAATATTAAAATGATAAAGCTCCATTAATTAAAATAGGAATCATCCTGGTATAAGAATAAAAACACAATTACCCTTCCAATAGTGCTAATTAAAAAATAAATAAATAAAAACACAATCAAGGAAGTGAAAGTGTACAGAGAATGAGCTTCTAGGATAGTATTTAGTGTGATAAAAGGTACAAAACAGTATAAACATTTTTTAAAATAAAGATCTTTATCCTCCATCAAACATCAAATAAATTTCAGATGGATTAAATGAGGGACAAAAACCCACAACTTCTTTACATCAGAAATGTCAGAAACCATAGTTGTACTATGTACATCATGCAGTTACATAAAGAAATAAGGAAAACCTACATGTTGCTAAGCAGTGATCTCCAGGTTATACTGCCACATACAACACAGCAAGGCACAGAACAGTACATATACTGAGCTACCTTTTATCTCAGGAGATACATATACACCCCCCACCCCCACTACGTATTTGCTTTTGTTTTTAAAGAACGGACACAAGACCCAAAAGCTAATAGAAATAGTCCCTTGCAGAAAAGACAAGAATACAGTGGAGACGAAAGAGAAGGAAGCTAGACTTCTCTAACCATATGTTGTTTTGTAGTTCTGACTTCAGAACCATGTAAATGTTTTACACAATTATAAAACAAAATTAAATCTAGTTGAAAAAATTCTTAAAAATCAAAAGGAAAATAAAACAAATGAACCCCACCATTTATCAAATTGGTAGCTTAACAAGAGAATTAATTCAAGTGAAATGAAATAGTAATTTTTTTTTAAGAGACAGGGTCTTGTTCTGTTGCCCAGGCTGGAGTGCAGTGGCGTGATCATAGCTCACTGTAACTTTGAACTCCTGGGCTAAAGTGATCCTCCTGCCTCAGCGTCCTGAGTAGCTGAGACTACAGGCAAGAGCCACCGAGTCCAGCTTAAAATTTTAAAAAGACGCAATCTCCAACTGAAATAGAAACTAATAACAAGAACATACAATCCATAAAATAAATATAAAAGGCTAGAAGACATAAAATTCAAGAAGTGCAAATTATAACAAAAAAATTACTGAGGCCGGGCGCGGTGACTCATGCCTGTAATCCTAGCACTCTGGGAGGCCGAGGCGGGCTGACCGTTCTGAGCTCAGGAGTTCGAGACCAGCCTGAGCAAGAGTGAGACCCCGTCTCTACCGAAAATAGAAAGAAATTAATTGGACAGCTAAAAACATATACAGAAAAAAAAAAAATTAGCCGGGCATGATGGCGCATGCCTGTAGTCCCAGCTACTCGGGAGGCTGAGGCAGTAGGATTGCTTGAGCCCAGGAGTTTGAGGTTGCTGTGAGCTAGGCTGACGCCACGGCACTCACCCCAGGCAAGAGTGAGACTCTGTCTCAAAAAAAAAATTACTGAATCGGCAAAGACAACAGGAATTTACAATATCCAGTACTGTCAAGTATACAGTGTAAATGGCAACAGACACTGCTAATAAAGGGTGAACTGGTACGGCTTTTGGATGTGAACCAAGAACCTAAAAATTCTTTTATCCTGTTCATCAAATATTTAATGAATGCCTACTAGATGTCAAGGCCATACAGTACTTACAGCTATTTTTTTTTTTTTGAGACAGTCTCACTCTGTTACCCAGGCTAGAATACCATGGCATCAGCCTAGCTCACAGCAACCTCAAACTCCTGGGCTCAAGGGACTCTTGCCTCAGCTGCCTGAGTAGCTGGGACTACAGGTATGTGCCACCACACCTGGCTAATTTTTTCTATTTTTAGTTGGCCGGCTAACTTCTTTCTATTTTTAGTAGAGACGGGTCCCGCTCTTGCTGAGGCTGGTCTTGAACTCCTGACCTCAACTGATCCTCCAGCCTCGGCCTCCCAGAGTGCTAGGATTACAGGCGTGAGCCACTGCACCTGGCCTAGTACTTACAGCTATTAACACTGTCTTAAAAACATGAAAATGTCTTTAATGATTACAGTAATTACATGTTCAAAATACAATGTTGGGGCTGGGTACAGTGGCTGATGCCTGTAATCCTAGCACCCTGGGAGGCCAAGGTGGGAGGATCGCTTGAGCTCAGGAGTTTGAGACCAGCTTGAGAAAGAGCAAGACCCCATCTCTACTAGAAATAGATAAATCGGCCGGCATTGTAGCACCCATCTGTAGTCCCAGCTACTCAGGAGGCTGAGGCAGGAGGATAGCTTGAGCCCAGGAGTTTGAGGCTGCAATGAGCTAGGATCGTGCCCCTGCACCCCATCCTGGGCAAAAAAGTAAGATTCCCACCTCTAAAAAAAATAAAATAAAAAGTATTTTGCAATCACAAGAAGTAGGTATTGGCCGGGCGCGGTGGCTCATGCCTGTAATCCTAGCGCTCTGGGAGGCCAAGGCGAGTGGATTGCTCAAGGTCAGGAGTTCGAGACCAGCCTCAGCAAGAGCGAGACCCCGTCTCTACCAAAAATAGAAAGAAATTATCTGGACAACTAAAAATATATATATAGAAAAAATTAGCCGGGCATGGTGGCGCATGCCTGTAGTCCCAGCTACTCGGGAGGCTGAGGCAAGAGGATTGCTTGAGCCCAGGAATTTGAGGTTGCTGTGAGCTAGGCTGACGCCACGGCACTCACTCTAGCCAGGGCAACAGAGCCAGACTCTGTCTCAAAAAAAAAAAAAAAAAAAGAAGTAGGTATTTTCTTAACCTAAGATATAAAATGCTATATCTACATGAGTTCAATTTAGGATGGAAATAACACATACAGACACAGATACCCCGCCCACCAATACCCTGTAAGAAAAGAAACATGCTAAAATGGTAACAGTGGTTCCCTCTAGGTACGGAGATGACAAGTAACGTTTGGTATTTTCCTCCAACAAGCAGGCATTACTTTTATTTTTCCTTTTCCTTCCTCCTCAGGCTTTACTGGGCTTTCATTATTTGTGGGAGAGGGGGCAGGCATTACTTTTAAATCAGAAAACAATTTTGCTCTTGAGGTTCTCCACTTCAAAAACAGAAAACAGAGTCACTCAGAAGCCCCCCTCACCTCTGAAGTGGCCCGAATGATCCCGGAGATGAGGCTGCACAGCTGGTTGCCTCGGGTGCGGGAGGCCGCCAGGTCCATCTGCAGCAGGTCCCTGTGCTGCTCAGCGGAGTCCAGCTGCTGGCTGAGCTGCAGCACCTCCTCCTGCAGGGCGTAGAGGCTGCGCAGGCGGCCCTGGCCTTCTTCCCGCTGAAGCCGCTCCTGCTCCTCTTGCTTCAGGCGCTGCTGCTCGGCCTCCCGCAGCTTCAGGTTGAGAATCTACAAAAAGGGCATTGGGGTCACCTCTCCCTAAGGACTTCTGGGCTTTCTCTTTCTACAATCCTCAAGTCCTAGCTGGGCTACCTATTTTCACAGATGGGCTCTGAGCAGGAAAAGGACTTCCCTAGGTCAGTTACACAGAGGCAGGGTGGGGGCCAGGTGCTCCGTGATGATGGTCTGCCAGAACCTGACTCTTCATGCAGGTTACAGACACCAAACCCCCACGATGATTCTCCCAGGTTCTGACCTTTGCTCGGTGACGATGCTCAGCTTTTAGCTTCTCTTGGTGCCCCAAGGCTTCTCTGGAGCTAAATGAAAAATGGCAGGGAGGAACGGTGACGGATGCTTCCTAAAACTGTGTTACCTCTCCCAAAAGCCTCCCTCTTTGTGTTACTTTAGTCATCTTTCCAAGGTTGGTCATTTTTCCAGGTTATAAGCCTCTCTGCCCATTTTATTTTCATATTTAAGGACTCAGAAGAAGTTCGACTTTTTCCCCTTGGGATTCCTCTTGGGAAAGAGTTCCAGTTGACCACACTGACATTCCCAATCATAATTCAGGGAGACTCACCTCTTCTCCATCACCTCCCGCAGGTCCTGGAATTCTTTATGCTGTTTCAGTTCCTTCCGTTCATCAAACCGCTTCAGCTGTTCAGATGCCATCTCCGAAAGGGCCTGCACCCTCCTCTCCTGCTCCTCCTGCCACTGCCGAAGGCCTTCCTGGAAAGGATCAGCACCTGCTCTCTGTAGTGCCATCGACACTTTGCTCCTTTACCCCTGGAGGCTACCCTCCCATTGGTCCTTGACACCATCAGAGACACTCCAGGGCATGGAATCATCAGTTTACTTCTCAGAACCTTTCAGGAGTGCCCTCTCTCCTTTGGGTTCATCTTTAAACTCAGCTCTTTTAGAAAGCTCTTCCAATTTGCCCCACACGGTTTATGTTACACCAGGGACTCGGCAACATATTATCCAACAGCCATGCCCTTTTAAGCTTCCATGCTGTGTATTCTTATGAGTGTTTCATGGTAATCCACAGAAATCCTTATTCTAATACCATAAACATGCTACATACATTCCTGTCTCACTGCTTTCCTGTTATTATCTCTGCCAGGGAGACTTTTCTCCCCTACCTCCACTATGGAAAGTCCCCTTCGTTAGTACCTAACGGTACCAGATATTTCACTTATTATTTCATGAGAGTATTCTTGTATGGTTTTTAAGGGCAATTTGACATTTTAACTATCAAAATTTAAAGTGTATATATCCTCTGACACCTATTCCATTTTAGGAATTTATCCTAAGGAAACACTTGCATTTGTGAGCAAAGATATATGTAAAAGGATGCTCACTGCAGCCCTGTTGATGATGGCAATAAATTGTAAAATGATTTAAATTAACTCAGAAATGATGAAATTATTACATATACACTGTACTGTAGTCATGGTGTAGAATACTGTGTAGCCCTTAAAGAGGATGAGATGCTACATACTGACATGGAAATATGTCAAAATATATTGTTAAGACATTATGTCAGTCTTTTCTATTGTATTTATTCATTTATGTATTTTTTTTTTAATTTTTTAATTTTTTTGGCGGGGGGCGGGGGGACAGAATCTCACTCTGTTGCCCAGGCTAGAGTGCCGTGGCATCAGCCTAGCTCACAGCAACCTCAAACTCCTGGGCTCAAGTGATCCTCCTGCCTCAACCTCCCAAGTAGCTGGGACTACAGTCATGTGCCACTATGCCCGGCTAATTTTTTTATATATGTATTTTTAGTTGTCCAGCTTATTTCTTTCTATTTTTAGTAGAGACAGGGTCTCGCTCTTGCTCAGGCTGGTCTCGAACTCCTGAGCTCAAACAATCTGCCTGCCTCGGCCTCCCAGAGTGCTAGGATTATAGGCGTAAGCCACTGTGCCTGGCCCATTTATGTATTTTTATAGAGACAGGGTCTTGCTCTGTCACCCAAGCTGGAGTGCAGTGGCACAATCCCAGCTCACTGCAGGCTCGAACTCTGGGGCTCAAGCAAGTAGCTGGGACTACTGGTGCATGCCACCACACCTGGCTAATTTTTAAAAATTTCTTTTGTAGAGATGGGATCTCTCTATGTTACCGAGGCTGGTCTTGAACGCCTGGCCTCAAGTGATACTTCCACCTTGGCCTCTCAAAGTGCTGAGATTACAGGCATGAGCCACTTTGCCTGGCCTGTTATTTTATTTTAAAACTTATTTTAAAGCTTCCAGTATAAGGCCACTCAGATATTCAGAATTTATCCATTTCTCACCATCTCCATTGCTACCACCCTCATCTAAGCAACCACCATCATTCACCCAGATTATAAGAGTTTAACTATATTTTACTTATTTCTCTTGTTTACTTATGTCTCCCCCCACCAGAATATAAGATATATGAGAGCATGGGTTCATGTCTACTTTGTTCACTGTTTTATCTAGACCTAGAACAGCATCTGGCAATAGGTACTCAATAAATATTTGCTCCAGCCTGAGCAAGAGCAAGACCCCGTCTCTACTAAAAAAAAAAAATAGAAAGAAATTAGCGGACAACTAAAAATACACAGAAAAAATTAGCTGGGCATGGTGGCACATGCCTGTAGTCCCAGCTATTCGGGAGGCTGAGGCAGGAGGATCACTTGGGCCCAGGAGTTTGAGGTTGCTGTGAGCTAGGTTGACGCCACGGCTCTGCAGCCCAAGGAACGGAGTGAGACTGTCTCAATAAACAAATAAATAAATATTTGCTGACTCAGTTATTAAATGAATGAATAAAGATGCCAGAAGACTTTTGTTTTATAAATTCCTATACTCTAAAAAATTTTTTACAAAATCATGCATTACTTTTCTAATTAACAAAATAATAAAGTCAAATAAATTAATTAAAATAGTGCTTTGTCTCCCCCAAGAAGCTGTTATGATCCCATCTTCTCAGTATAAACTTATTTGACAACCCCAGACCATTTGCAAATTTTGGAGAAGTAAATGGAAGCCAGAAAAGCCTAAGTAATTTTCCTAAAATCACATGTAAAATAGAAGAGCCAGGATTGGAAAGCAGATTTGACTTCACTCTCGACCTCTACATTATACTTCCTCCCCAAAGGAACAGTGGGTGGGAAGGAAGAGTGGTGTACAGAGGGCATTGCTAAGCCCTGGGGAACTGCAGTTCAGTGTGGCTCCCTGGGGTCAAGCCTGCCTCATTTCACAGGTTCACCTACCGTTCCTTTCATTCTGTGTACCAGTTCGTACATTCGGATGCAGCCTTCCACTTTGATTGCCCGGGAAGACTGAAATACCACAGATTCTGTATGTGGGGACTCCTGTTTGTCCTACGTGGAAAGAAGATGAAAAAGGAATTAAGCTTTTAAAATGGTAAAGTTGGTGTTAACTCTTCTAGACAAAGATCACATTCCAACTTATGAACAACCACCAACAACGATAAAAAAATTTTTTAAAAAAAGTCAAATTAAGCCAGAAACAGGGCATTTTGGGTGGCATCTGTCCCCTTTGGATTCCCGTTTGATAAGCCTGACATTTTGTGTTGAAAATTGTCTGTGTTTGTTATTTGTGAGTTTTGTTACAACATTTAAAAAGTTCCATCTAAAAGTCCCTTGGAAAAAATTCTTGCGGAATGGTCAACTTATAGCTGTGAACCTATGTCTAAGAAAAACGGTTTTGCTTCTTCTCCGAAAAAACACCAAGCGGAGGATGACGCCGGTGCAGCAGGAGGGCCCAGAGGCCTCAGGGCCCTGGAATGGGAGGCCGCAGCGGCTTCCGTGGAGGCTTCAGCAGTGGCATTCGGGGCCGGGGCTGGGGCCGCGGAGCTCGCGGAGGCAAGGCCGAGGACAAGGAGTGGATGCCCATCACCAAGCTGGGCCGCCTGGTTAAGGACATGAAGATCAAATCCCTGGAGGAGATCTATCTGTTCTCCTTGCCCATCAAAGAGTCTGAGATCACTGACTTTTTCCTGCGGGTATCTCTCATTTTGAAGATTATGCCGGTGCAAAAGCAGACCCGCGCTGGCCAGCAGACCAGGTTCAAGGCGTTTGTTGCCATCGGGGACTACAACGGCCACGTCAGTCTGGGTGTGAAGTGCTCCAAGGAGATAGCCACTGCCATCCGAGGGGCCATCATCCTGGCCAAGCTCTCCATTGTCCCCGTGCACAGAGGCTACTCGGGGAACAAGACTGGCAAGCCCCACACTATTCCTTGCAAGGTGACAGGCCGCTGCGGCTCTGTGCTGGTACGTCTCATCCCTGCCCCTACAGGAACTGGCATTGTCTCAGCCCCTGTGCCCAAGAAGCTGTTGATGATGGCTGGTATTGATGACTGCTACACCTCAGCCAGGGGCTGCACTGCCACCCTGGGCAACTTCGCAAAGGCCACCTTTGATGCCATCTCTAAGACCTATAGCTATCTGACTCCTGACCTCTGGAAAGAGACAATATTCACCAAGTCTCCCTACCAGGAATTCACTAACCATCTTGTCAAGACCCACACCAGAGTCTCTGTGCAGAGGACCCAGGCTCCAGCTGTGGCTACAACATAGCATTTTCATACAAGAAAAATAAAGTAAAATTAAGCCTGTAAAAAAAAAAAAAAGAAAAGAAAAACGGTTTTATTGTAATCCAATATATGTGCTGGAGTGTGAGAAAAAGTGGCTGATAAATAAAAATAAAACTTTAAATTATTAAAAAAAAAGTAGAGCTAGGAATAAAAACTCATACAGAACCAATGATAAGATATGTAAACTTTAAGAGCAGGTACGCAATTTACTCTAAGCCTTTTTCCAGCAGCCAACACAATAAGGGGGACCTTATCAGTTAAACAGAAGCAATATTCATGAGGAAAAAAAATCCAATTGCTCATAAAATTAATTACGTCATTCTTGGTACTAAGAATAGAGGGGAATTTCTCCTTCTGGGTCTTCATCAAGAGAACACTGAACAATGCGGTAAACAGCTGCAATAAGAAGCAATCATTATTTTCTCCTGCATATGGTCACTGTCACATGACAATATTAAACACTGTAACTTTGCAGCGACCATCGCTTTTATCTTGAACTGATTAAAACCTTACCTTGGTTCCATTCGGTGTTGCAGGGGAGGCTGGTGAGATGGCAGAGTTTCCGACAGGAGATTTGGGAACACATGAGGGTTGGTCTAGGGCTGAAGTGTACCTAGGGGATGGTGAGGTCTCAGAGGGTAGTGGGTTCTCCTGTGTATGGGGTAGGACATGATCTACCACCCATCCAGAGTAAGAAGACAGCTTTGGAAGAGTCATACATTCTTCTAAAACATCCTAGAGAAAAGAAAAGGGTTAAACCCAACTTGCATATCAACTGCTCTAAGTATAATCTACCACATGCCTTACTGAACATCTCATAAGGCCTAAATAATAAATACCAAAGACCCAAAGTAATTGTATTAATAGTCAGAGATGAAAACAAAGTACAGTGCTTTCTTGATAATGACCCTGATTTTCCTTCTAAAGAAAATCAGACTAAATAACCCTAACTACAGAAAAAGGAACAATACACAAAGATTGTCATTAAAACATATTTGAAAGCAACCTAAAACATTGGAATACATTAGAATACAAGAGGAATTTCAAAGGAAACTATCATATACACAATCAGTGGAATATTAGTCATTTAAAAACACAGTCATCCCTCACTTGACAACGGGGATACGTTCTGAGACATGCATTGTTACGCAATTTCGCCACTGTGCAAACATTACAGAATGTACTTTAACAACCCTAGATGATATATATTTTTTATTTATATATCTTTTTCCATATGGAAAACAGAATGTCCTAGCACCATTACTGAATATCAATCATTTCCCTGACTTGACCTGCAATGCCACTATCAAGTGCCATATATCAAGTTTCCACATATGCTCCATTATCTTATGGGACCACTGTGGTATATGCAGTCCTATATATATCATTGACTGACCAAAATGTCATTTTGTGGCTTATGACTGCACTGATTGTGAATCCTATGTAATAACATAATTGACATTCAATTTTCAGTGAAAAAACTGGAGTATTAATACAATTACAAGTATGTAAAATAAAAACAAATGCCACTCCACTAGAAAACACGAAGGAAATATTATCAGAAGTTATGCTTGAGTACTAAGTGATATATTTCTCCTTGTTCTAATTTTCTGCATTTCTTAGTTTAATGGAGATATAATTTTTAAAATGAAAATATGATACTTTCTTTAAAAAAGCATAGAAAGTGGTAACTGATGTAAAAGCCAATGGCTTAAATGAGATTTATAATACAAAGACTATAAACCAAATTCTAGACCCTCTCTAGTCTATGTGTGGACTCTACACCAGTTAACGATTCTCTGTATGGCTGGCATACAGTACTTTAAACCAGCGCTTATGCCATTTAACTGTAAAGTGCGTGGCAAATTTTGGCTAGGAACTTTACTCAATGTCAGAAAACTTTACCAGGAAATATGGACAAACAGTTTAATAATGATTAAGAGCGCTGAGTTTAGAACCAGCCTTTCTAGGTTTTAATTCCATCTCTGAATTCCACTTACCTGTATTACTATTGGCAAGTTACCTAACCTCTCAGGCCTCAGCTTCATCATTTTTAAATTTTTTTTATTAGAGATGGGGTTTCATTCCTTCACTCAGGTTGGAGTGTGGCGGCATGATCATAGCTCACAGCAGCCTCAGCCTCCCGAGTAGCTAGGACTACAGGCTGGTGCCACCGTACCTGGCTAATTATTTTTATTTTTATGTTTTATTTATTTATTTATTTTAGAGATGGGTGTTCCACTATGTTGCCCAGGCTGGTCTTGGACTTTTGGCCTCAAGCGATCCTCCCACCCCTGCCTCTCGAGCAGCTGGCACTACAGGTGCCAGTCACTGTACCCTGTAGCTTCATCCCTTCTAAAATGAGGTAATAAAGGATCCATCTCGAAAGGCTTTGAGAGGATTAAACAAGTAATATATATAAAGAACTTAGACCCATACCTGGCACATAATAAGTACTTAATAATTGCAAACTAATATTTTGTCCATATCAGTGGTTCCTAAGCAGGAACAATTTTAACCCCTAGAGGGTATTTGGCAATATCTGGAGGGAGACATTTTGGTCATCAGAACTAGGAGGGTGCTACTGGCATCTAGTGGGAAGAGGCCAGGGGTGCTGCTTAACATCCTACAATGTACATGGCCTGGAACAGCAGCTCCTCCAAAAAGAATTATCCAACCCAGCCAAAAATGTCAATAGTGCTGTGGTTGAAAAACCCTAATGTAGATCACAGGTCGACATCACATGTACAATAAATAGATATTCAACCCATGGTAAACAATCTGGACATAGAAGCAAATATGCTGATATGCACACTTTATACATTAATGAGGCTGATTTTAAAAATATACTAGAAATAACATTGAGACAACACCTTTTATTCATTCCTTACACCAAAATTAATTCTAGGAGCAAATTTTCAAGTACAAAATGTAAAGCCATATATACAAAAAACACCATAAATAAAGAAAACTCAATTAACAAACCAGAAAAATATAATGCAAGATATATCACAGATAAAGGGCTACTATCCCACTACATAAAGAACTTGTATAAATTAGAAGGAAAACAGCACCAAAACCCCCAATAGAAAAATGTGCAAAGACATAAACAAGCAATTCACAAATAAAGAAATAAAACAGTCTCAACTATATGAAAGGATGTTCAACCTCACCTAAGAGAGAAATGTATAGTAAAACTACACTGAGATCTTATCCTTCCCTATTAAACAAGCAAAAAATTAAAAAGTATAATAATGCATTGTGTTGACAAAGCTGTAGGCAAATGGGCATGATCATGCAGTGCTGATTAGAAGGCAAATTGATATATCCACTATGGAAGGGAATTGGTCAACAAAACTACATCTAGATTTACCTTTTGATCCAGTGATCTCACTTCTAGGATTTTATCCTGAAGATACACTTCCCACAAAATGAAAATGCTCATGTACAAGATTATTCACTGTCATACTGCCTGTAACTGCAAAACATTGGGAGCAACCTAAAAACCCATACGTAGTAGAGTGGTTGAATTAACTGTGGAACCTCCATACAACAAAATACTATGCGACTGGGAAAAAACTCAAAAACTGATATGGAGTGATTTCTAGGATATATTAGATAAAAAAAGACAAGTACAAAAAAGTTATCCGTTTTGTATAGAAAAGAATGGAAAATAACAAAACATGTATCAATTTGTTTATTTAAAATAACACAGAAACAAGAAACTAGAAACTAATGAGATCGCTTACTTATAGGGAATGGATATGAACTTGGGAAGGGGTTGGGGAGTGACCCTTCTCTGGCACACTTTATTGTATAGTTCTGATTTTGTAATCATCTTAATGTTTCACATATTCAAAATAACCAAAATCAACAAGGGTGGGAGAAAAAACTTTAAATGGAATACAAACAAAAACAAATGAATAAAGTAATCATGTTGGCAGAGGTGGGAGTGGAGGTGGAACTAACCTAAATAACTTTTTGAACACAGTATTTTAACCACAAACTTTCAGACTAGAAACAAAAAAACCCTGAATCCTAGTTAGCAGATTTGTTTCACAGAGGCATTCCATATTCTAAAATTCAAAAACT
>RJWJ010037871.1:0-15280 GCA_004363605.1 Indri indri
CTGTTTGAGCTCTGAGTGCAGATGGACATTACCTCTTTTCAGGACAATAACCTGTACCAATTTGAAAGAGCTCAGTTTTGTAGTGAGGATGATTTTATAGTGATAAATTGTATTTTGCAACTTGAAGATAGCTGAAACCATCACCTATAACATGAGTTGATAACCAGGGACTGCATGTTCTCAGTAGCTACTTTTTCTTATAAATATTTTATTGATTTTTCAAGCCCACAAAGATTACTTGTTGTCATAAAGTTGGCTTAATGTATACCATAGATATTGTTCTATGCATACAAAATGAAATCCTCTCTCAAGTATAGTGGGAAAAGGAAAAATACCTGTTATATGCAGGATCTAACAATTTTTGAGTTGCGTGTATTGGCTTTTTAAGATTTTTGAACCTTTTCACTATGTGCTGAATTTTCTTGCAATGTGCTATTTGTGCTTATGAGTATCAGTAGCTGGTAAAAGAACTTCAAAACTAATTTTAAGATGAGAAAACATACTGTATGCCAATGCCAAAACTTAGCAAAAATTCAAGCAAAAAGAAAAAGCAGAGACAAAAGAACGTTATTTTCCTTTGATTCCAAAAATAATTCTGTATCATAAATATGTGTTTATTTCAAAATATCAGACAGCTGCATTTCTATAAAGGATGGTTCTCCCTACTGTGGTGAAAATAATAAATAGTTAAAAACTGTGATAAATTAAAAGGATGGAACCCATGCCTTTCTAAGCTGAGAGTGTAAAGTAAGGCTGAAGAATTGTTTCACACAACACAGAGCAAAATAACAGTGCTATTAACAAAAAAAATCTGTATGTGGTAAATTTGATAGAGATTTAAATCTATCCAAACTCTAAATTCAGCACATTTTTTTTTAACATGGGATGAATTTATGAGAAGTATTAAGTTGAAAGGCTTGCTCAGTAACTTACCTTTGAAATTATTTTGCTTCTCAAAATTTAATCATATTCATCAACTTTGAGCTTGGTTATTGTTTTGGGAAGATGCATTATACTTGTCAGACCATTTAGTAGACTATTCTGTGTGCCACAGAGGAATACCACAAATAAATAAATAAATAAATAGAATAATGTGCAACATCTAAGGTACCTCTGGAAAGAAATAAAATTTAAAATATACAAAAGTTCTCAGAATAGCATTGATAGAGAAGGCAACTTTAGGATAATTTTACAATATAGGAGAAGTTACAATACATTAAATTTTATATTTGCTATTGCTCAAAAAATATGAAGACAGAAACATAGCAAAAATGAATAAAGAACTGCTTTAAGTTGTAAATACAACAGGGAAAGATATGTGTACTGTTTCTGAGTATATTTTCCTCCGGGTCCAACTCATCATTAAACAAAGAATAATGTACTGAGTCACTAGTGCTAGGAGCAAAAATAATAATAATAAAGAGCCTCATCCATAATTTCAAACCTTTTGTTCTTTCAATTACACAGCACTTTATGTAGTCAGTAGGTAAGAGGCAAGTTTTACCAGTAACATCTTTTAATATTTCCCAAGAACTGCTGGGTACATTGTACTAAAAAATAATAATAATAACTTGTAGAAAGAAAATCTCAGCCTGGAAGAGATGCAGTAAAGCCAAGTGACAAACTGCACAAGTGATGAAGGCAGAAACTAAATCTACATCTTCTCAATGCTATGTCACTGCTTCATGCTAACTCCTCTTTTGTTGCTTTGCTGTATTTCCCATGATCATTGATTAGAAAACTGTAAGGATAGTTCATACGATTTTAACATGATTACTGAGAGGATGAAAATGAATGGGATTTATATCCTTGATACTTTTTATATGTTGAGTTATGGGGTACAAAAATTATTCTATATAGCAATCAACACTAAGAATTATAGTCTCTTAGTTATCATAAAAGAAATACAAAAATTAAATTTTAACCTATTTTAATAAATACCTTAAGAAAGAATGTGATTCTTTCAACATATTATTAAAACAGAGTCCTATAAGGATATACCGAAATCCATATATTGTATTACTGGAAAATTCAAAACTTCCCTTTCTTGGGTCGTGGCATGATTTCAAGTTATTGTGATAATTCATTGTATTTAAGGAAACTCCCAAGGAATTCATGTTTTAGAGAGCACTTTTTCCAGGAAATTTCTATGTCATACCGAGAGCCAAAATTTAAGACTAAACTTGATATTACGAAGAGGAAAATGATGGCTTTGATACTGTCAACCTTTCAAAGAAGAGCAATTAAAATTGATTTTAAACATCTGGGATAATTCATAACATTAATATATTATATATGTGTAAATGTTCCTGAACATTCAGGTAAGGGAGAAATAAAAAGCTTGGAAAAACCAGTTAAGAAGCTGTAGAAGACCTAAAAATCTTTGCTATCCATGATAAGAGCACCTCTACTCTAGGCAAGCCTAGAGACAGTGCTATTCCTTTAATAACATTGATAATTTCAAGTCATCACATTTTTACATATGATTTTTACAAAGAGAATTATTCATACTTTTATACTCAGGTTGAAGATTGAGACAGCATATATGGGTGTTATAATGTAAAGAAATATAAGAAACAGTGCATTCATCACATTTTAAGGTCTTTATTAAAAGTGATACAGCACCTCTTGTATTCTCCTGGATGTAGCTGGAATGCATTCTACTAAGTGAAGTATCCCAAAATGGAAAAACAAGCACCACATGTACTCACCATCAAATTGGTATTAACTGATCAACACATAAGCGTACATGTAAGAATAACATCTATTGGATGTTGGGCAGGGGGGAGGAGCGGACGGGTATAGGCATACACAAAGAGTGCAATGCGCACCATCCGAGAGATGGACATGCTTGAAACTCGGACTCGGGGGGGAGGGGGGAGTAAGGGCAACATACGTAACCTAAACATCTGTACCTCCATAATATGCTGAAATAAAAAAAATGTGTTTAGTTAGCTCTAATTATTTTAGAAAGTGGATTCAGGACATTTGATTATAGCAACTTTTAAATTTTGGGTTTAGAGTTCAGAGGGGAACACAGTAGATTATTCAGTTATAACAATGAATTTCTTAAATAAAAGCTGTATACTAGTAAGTGAATTCTGCCAAAAAAAAGTTCTAGGAAAATGGAAAACAAGCCTAAATTTTGATAAAATAACTCAGTGTGGTATATAGAATATTATCTCGCCACACATTTGGGAGAATTATTAATCATTGGAACTTGTGATATTTAATCACAACTGTGTGTGTTCATTTTGGATTTTTTTTTTTTTATTTCTCTCTCCAAGGTCCTCACAGTTACTATGTTAACAAAATACCAGAATATAGAATCACCACCATCATAGAGGGAAAAATACTGACATTCCATTATCAAGGGGAATATATGAAACACCCTTATGCACAAAGCAGTTCCAACTAGAATATGAAAGAGAGGTCCTGCCAAAGGTGGGAGTGGTAAAAGGATCATTCCAGAAATAATATTATTGGAAAATTTATGAATGCATAAAAATGCTCATAAGTGCATAGTAAACTAAAATAGCTTCTCCAGTCACTACCTGTAAAATATAGCAAGTAATTTTGGGGGGCGGGGAGTATTCCATCGATGATTGTAAGATTAATGTTCCTTCTCTTGTTTCCTCAGATTCAGTAAATGACATCTCTCTTCTTGCTCCAAAATGTGTTGCAATCTTCACTGTATCCTTCTCCTTTATTTTTCAAATGAGATCAATTAATAACTTCTACTGATGTTACTCTGTCACATATTTCATCCATACACTCCATGTGATCTCACAGATATCTTAGTTCAGGCTGTCTTTACTTCCCTAGAGCAATAGGAGAGAGAGAGATAATTGCAGAGGTCACGTTTTGAGATGGATGAATTCAGGGCATACCTGACATGTTTAATTGGAAGAGGAATACATTCTCCAAAGCAACAGAGGGAAACTCAGACAGTGTAAGTGGTTACAGATGCAGGTGAGTTGACAGTTTTGGTGATGGGAAGGTGAAATAGTACCTGTCAGATAATCTGATTTCTCAATTAAGTGCAAAGTTTGGTCATCAGTATAGGGCAAAGTGGAAAGAGAAGCAGGAATAGAACATTCAAGAGAAAGAAGATAATTTCAGCAGTTGATATGAAGCCTGCTGCATGTTTTACACAAAGCAAACAGCCATATATCCTAAAAAAAGGTGAAACAAACCTTTCTTTTGTACCCATTCTCATTCAAATTAGGTAACACATGTTCTAAAAGTCCATTTTAACCTCCAAGTGTTCTTTCAGAAGGTGTAGAGTCAATAGGAAGAAGGAACAACTGCACATGAAAATATTATTAACGGCGCACTATGATAACATTATATGTGGTCACCCCCGCCAGTCTTTCTAAAGAAATCACATCAGAGTTACCACAAGAAAATTGTATGACAAGCTACTTCCCATGCATCTGTCATAATAAATTCTCTCAATAATTTTAGTACTAGTTCCAAAAGGGAGAATTTTCAACCTAAGGCAACATCTGTCTTGAGTGCCTTATGACTTTGCCTTGGGCAGGCCAGATGCTGATGTTCTCATTCCTTTCTGGGTCCTTGATAATGAAGCTCTCTAGTTTTCTCATTGGACAAAGCATAAAACTCTACTCCCAGTCATAGCTGTGAAATAAATGCCCTACTTTGAACCATAGGTAGACAAGCCAGCCAGTGTCAATTGAATTTATCATGAATATAAAAACAGGAACTATTAGAAGATAGCACAAGGAAAAATTGAAGCTACTCTATCCCTAGTAGAAGAGAAGAATGACACCTGATAAGAGGGAATAATCTGTTTAGGAAAATGGTGGAATAGTTTTCAGATTAACAACACAGAGGCAGGGGCAAATGGGATACTGCAGAAGTCCACATAAAAAAAAAAATGAAGCACAGATTGGAGTCTAGATCTTATGTACTTGGTTGTAAGGTCAAGTATAATCTTTGAGGAAACGTGACTTGATGTTAAAACCAATAATGGTGATATACCATCCCTTAAGCCTTTCTGTTGCTGCAAAGTTATAGTATTTGAGACAGAGACTAAATCAGTGGTTCTCAGCTGTGGGGGACCTTGCCGCTAGAAACAACTAGCAATGTCTGCAAACATTTTTGTTGTCATAAAGAGGAAAGAGGGCTACTGGCATCCCCAGTGCGCAGGACAGCCCCTCACAACAAAGAATTATCTAGTCTAAAATGTCAGTATTACCAAGGTTAAGAAACTCTGCTCTAAATAATAGTCAACTGGCCACAGTGGTGGGAAGATTAAAGAGTAGGTGAAAGATTTACCATTTCCATGTACTCAAGGTTAGTCTTTCATGATTTATGTTGTACTTTGCATGCCCTCACATAAATCACTGAGGAATGATCCTTTATCCATGTGGCTACTTGGCCATTATTTAGAATGGTCTCTCTTTCCTCGTAGTTGAAGACTGACCACTTTTTGGTCATACTGTTGGTCTCTCTCTGGAATTTAAATCTGCTTTCTCCCTACAAGAATTTCCCACTTTATATCCTGGCCTCTACTCCCAACACAATCCCGCCTTCAACTCTTTTCATTTGAAGTCACATTTTGTCCTGATTTTTACACATTTAGACACAAAGGAATAATTTTGATCTGGACATACCCTTACACTGTGTTTTTGCCATATCCAGAGATCTGGTATGACAATTGCAAATGTACCTCATTAAACAGCTGAGATAGTTCACAAAATATTCTTGGGATAACGTATCAATGCTTAATGATGAACTAATTTTAACTAATGCACACAGACCCATATCTTTATTTTCTCACATTTCAGAGTGTAAGACCATTTTTCCAGTATATTTTTCAATCATCAGAGAACAAAAAGAAGCATACCCTGCTACAGTTGCCCACCAGCCCTGGAGAACAGCCAAAGGCTGCAATTCTACAGCCACTTCCCTGGAAACACAAAGAACAATGTGTTTATTTAATTACATTGTGCTAGAAACTCACAATATTTAACTGCTTCCAACTCGTCTGCATAATAATGATTGCATGGATTTAGTTATAGTAATAAAAACACATTCATGCAGGAGGTATTGTTCTTTCCTCTTAAATCATATATCTCTTTATCCATGTACATGCTTTAGATTCAGCACATGTTTAGATAATCCTCTTTATGACAGCTTTTGCAACATCTCTGAACAGAAATAAAAATAAGGAGAGAGCTTGGAACATTTTATTCCTCTTAGTATAAAAATCAAAAATGCAAAACACTGAAAACGTAAGGATTTAGAACTCCTGATAAGTATAAAATATTTTCCAACCATACTATTTCAAATGCTAGAGGGAAATAATAATATAATAATAAATGAGTCTGTAACATGTGGAGTAGCTTCAGAAAACAAGTTTGTTTATTCCTTTTCTACAATATGCCTTTGAAAGTATCTCTTCCTGATGAACTGTCCTCATTTTTTTACGGCACGTTAGATTATTTATTGCTCTTTCAAAATGGACCAGCTCTCATCATATATTTTCTGCATATTTTATTATGAATGATAAAATTTGTTTATGTGAGTAAGTAAAAAAAGCCCACATTTTTCATGATGAACTATTTTTTGGGTAGAAGCACAGTTCTCTTTTTCTTAAAAAAAAAAAAAACAGTAAATTTGATTGCTTATTTAAATTATGTCTCTGCTCAGCTCTAAATTTATATTATTATCTTTTGACATAAGGCACTGCATTATTTTGCACATGTGCATGTAAGAAATACTGTAGGAGAGAATTCTCTATCTATCTATGGATAAATTTCCCAAATTCCCACATATCAAAGTACCAAGGACAGTTTTTCAAACAGGTTGGTGGTGCATAGAGATGTCTCTATCTAGGAACATCATTAAACTATCAGTTGTGTGCAAAGAAAGAATAATAATTAGTTTGTTCTCAAAATCTCTACTGGCATTTTTACATGGCATTTGCAGGATATTTTGGTTTTCTTTGACCCATGTTTTTCTTTCTTATCTTCATGTACTTTTGCCTATCTTTAAGGCAAATAACTAGTGATGATAAGGTGGTAGTGCAAGGGGAAGATCTGGCTGCTACTGGTTGGAATACAAAATAAGGCAAAATATGCATGTGAGGGTTATAAGAAGGTATAAAATGCCATATCATCAAAGCTGATGCTTGTAAATGAATTTCATATTTGAGTCCTTTCATGAGAAAGGACTCAATCTGCTTCAAAATGCTTTCAAACTTTAAAGTCAATGTCACATGAGAGACAGGAAAGTCTCACATAGCAACTATGAAGATGCTCTGTGTTCTATGGCCCCAGAATCCAGGAAAGAGGTGCTGACAATGCATTAGTAAATTATTAAAAACTTGTTCTTTCTAAGGAAGATGGATTTTTATTTCATAAAAGACCTTCTAGACATACTCTTTCTTCTGATCAAGAAAAGACAGTTCTTCAAATTTAGTGGAGATTTACATCTTAATATCCACAAAGCTATTAAAGGAAACCCTTTGTTAACTTTAAGTGATGTCTGTCAGCAATTCTGAAATAAGACTACCACACTATCCTTGGATTCCTTATATAAAGATAAGCAAACTGTATGTCTATCATTTTGGGTAACAAATCTATATAACATAGTAATAAATACACTTAAAAATTGTAGATTAATACTCAAAATTATGTGGAGACTAAAGTTAAAACAAGCAAATAAACAAATGACAACAAAACCAGTAGTTTCCGCCATGAAAGGAACGATTCAGTGTGTCTTGGGTTCAGTGTGTTTCAGCCCAATCTCTCATACCCAGATCATGACCTCTATCAGATGGTGAATAGACAAAAAATGCTTCACTGTAGATTCCTGTACATACTGGATCAGAAAAGATGACAAATAAAATTTCAAAATCTGTCTTACAGATTTTAAAGAAAAATAGTGTGTATATTGTTTGGAGAGACAGGGAGGAAACAAGGATTCCAATAATTAAAATTATTTTCCCATATATTCTGATTAACCATGACTTATTGCATGTGACATGTTTCTCTCAAAGCACAAAGTATTCCTTAAAATTAATGAAAGAGTAGTAAGAATACATGGAATTTGAGTCTTCCACTGCATGTTTTAAATGTTGACAAGCAGTGGTTCTCTTTGAAACATAACATGAAAAGCAGGAAACATTGCTGGCAATGCTTAGTCATACTATTTTTCATAAAGAGATATGTATGTTTTAATCAAATTCAATCCCATAACTACTTTTAATCCCACATATATTTTGACTATTCTTTTTTTCCCACAGTGGACACACTTCTTAAGAATTTTATGGTCTAGAGAGGGAGGGGAAATAAGGTCCTATAAGAAGACAGAGACAAAGATAAGGGCGTCCAACTGTGTCTCAGAGGAGCAAACAAAGCTTCCTGGAGTAATTACATGGATAGGAGAGAGAAGAGGTCTTGATATGAGAGAAAACACGAACCTGCAAGGAGTTCAGTAGGCTGAGTTGAATTTACAGAATAAATTGTTTTGCTTTGTTTTGTTTATTTCTAGCTCTTAAAAAAAAGTCTTTGAATATAATTTCTATTATTTGAGATTTTCATGCGGTTTCAGTAATTAGCTCTAAATGCAAAGATCTTGTCAAAAACACAGCGGTTAGAAATTTTCATTCAGGACTCCAAAGCACCATTTGCAAAGTCTTTTTCATTATAGCTCACTGGCACCGAAAACAGGCATGTGCAGGCTTTACCATGCATTCTACCCAGTAAGTGGGAGGAATAGGCTATATTTGCATACCTAATAAATTCCAACCAGTTTTAAGGTTACCAATATTCTACCTCTATCTCAGAAAGCAAGTCGCCCATAAATTCTGAGATATATATTTATGATTATTAGCTAATCCAGCTATTGTTACCTTAATCTTAACGCTTTTCTCAATTGATAGAGAGCAATTATGACTTTAAAAAATTTTACTTGTGGAATTGTAAATTTCTATGGCAGTATGATCTAGAAAAAAGGATGAGCAATTCATAGTATAATATTTGCTATCACCACATGGTTTGTGTTAGCAGTACCTGCACATATGAAGACCTCGATTTCAAACTTTATGTCTATAATCAAAACATACGAAGTAAAAAAATACAGCTTGCACTCCTCTATTTCTTACTATTCTTGCTATAAATAAGACTTGCATGCAATACCTGGAGAATCTCCATATCAATTGTACAAGTTGACGACCAGTGCTTTATCTAACTAGGTCAGTTCCCTGCTAAAAATTCCTTCAATTTTTGACTCACCATCCCCTTCACAGTACTCAGAAACCATACTACAGGATCTAGGGGCGCCCCTTCCTCTTGTCAGATTTCCTTCCTAGTTTTAGCCATATTGAATTATTTCAGTTTTGCTTTACCATCTGGCACAGGTTTTCACCTCTCACCTGTGCACTTGTTATTTTGTCTGCATGGATTGTTCCACCTCCTCACCTGACTAGTGCACACTTAGCTTTCATGGTTTAAGGTAGATGTTACCTCTTCCATGAATCCTTCCCCAGGCCTCTCAATCTAGGTTAGGTGCCTCTTAAAATTGTTTTCCATGCACGCTGTCCTTTATCACAAGCTTTGTCATATTGTATTTGTTCATGCGTTTGTGCTTCCAGTAAAACAGAAGTTGTGTATTGGACGCAGGGAATGTGAATTATGTTCTTGCATTTCAAATGCCCAGTACTATTTTTTGGTCATTAGTAGTTGCCTCATAAATGTCTAGAGAATAGATAAGTAAAAATATCCAGATGAACACTGTTTCTCCCTCCCTCTGTGGAAGCATTTTAAGGTTGGCTTAAGAATGCTGGTTATACTCAATATGCTCTGTCTTCATATCGAGTTTTTATTCATTTAATTCATGTGTTAGAGAAAATTGATTTTCTTGCTTGACTTCTTAACTCAGCAGTACAGTTTTGACAAAGCTGGAGCCTGGTGTTTTTGTTTATTTGTTTTTGTGTGCTCCAAATGGATTTCATTGGTTTGTTCTGTACTGTTTACTACTATAACCTGAATTTCAATGAAAGCTTTCAAGTGTCATAAGATGTGTATGTGTGTGTGTCTGTGTATGTTGTTTGTGAGGAAAGCAAGCCCAAGGTTACTGGGTTCAATAACCATTATTCTTTACTTTCTTTTACTAGACTAGCTTATGTCTATTATTAGTGATATGTCTTTTTATAACAATATCTCAAATGATTATGGGATAATTACTCCCATCCCCACCCCACCCCCAGCCAATTCTCTACAATTTAGAGAAGAATCTATTCTCTGTTTGAAATTTTTCCTGACAAGATGTAAATAATTTTATGCTTCTGAACAACTGAACAACTATAATTGCTAAAGTTGTTGAAAATATTTCCTTATACAAGCTATTATCTACGTATCTATAAACAAAGATTTTAATTTTGATATCTAGAGTAACATGGAATGCAATAATCTACTCTACCTTTCCCAGGAAAACCCTTCAAAAATTGAAGACAGTAAGCTCTTTACATTATTAAATATTTCCAGTTCCCTCCATCATTTCACATATAGCACTATTTACGGATATTTCTCCATACAGATCCCACTTTTCCAGACACATTGCAGCCAGTTAATGTCTCTCTTAATATGAAGATCCCCAAAGGGAATACAACAGACCAGACACTGACTAATGCAGAATATTATGGGATATTGCCTCCCATCTTCTGGATAGTATCAGGGTTTCTACTGATAAAATTTGAAATATTTCATTAAGTGCTAAGTTTGACAGTTGATATCGCTGACATTTCACTTTGACACTTCTAGTTTTGTTTTTATTATGAAGGGGAATCCTCAGTCTTTCAAATGCATGTTTTGGCTTGTGATTATCTTTCAAATTTTTTAGAGCAATTTTTGTGAAACCATGGATGAGTCAAAAATTTGTGTTATTTTTGAATATGAGTTCCATCATAGAACCAATGCTGTGCAGACAGCTCAAAATATCAAAGAAGTGTTTGGGAATGATGTGGCTAATGAACACACATACATCGATGGTTTGAGAAGTTCTGTTCTAGTGATTTTATTCTTGAAAATGAGCCACATGGGCAATCTGAGACCAAGGTGGGTAATGATGAGCTGAAAGCTGTGGTGGAAGCAAATCCATTTTAAACTATGAGCGAATTAGCAACAAGGTTTGACATTACTATTCAAACAATATTGGACCATATGAAACAAATTGGTAAGGTAAAGAGGCTGAACAGATGGGTCCACATGAATTAAATGAGCATCAGAAGAGAAATCATCTTGAAGCTTGCCTTTCTTTGCTGTCATGACAGAAATGTGAGCCATTTCTACACTGTATTGTTATGTGTGATGAAAAATGATTCTTTTTGACAATCGCAAGCATTCAACACAATGGTTGGATAAAGATGAAGTGCTGAAACAGCATCCAAAACCAAATATTCATCAAAAAAAGCTAATGGTGTCTGTCTGGTGGTCCAGCGCTGGTACTACCAACTGCAGCTTCATGAAACCTGGTCAGTCAATTAAAGCAGATGTCTACTGCGACCAATTGGATGAAATGATGAGGATGCTTGTGATTAGGCAGCCGAGATTGGTCAATAGAGACAGGCCAATCCTCTCTTGCAAGACAACACTCAACCACATGATGCACAAACAACAATGCTCAAACTACAGAAACTGGACTTGGAAGCCCTCTGTCATCCGCCGTATTCACCTGACCTTGCATCAACCGACTACCACTTCTTCCAGGCTTTGGACCACTTCTTGCAAGGAAAAATATTCAATTCTCAACAAGCTGTGAAAGCACCTTTGGCAATTTCATTGCCACTCACTCTTCAGGCTTCTTCATGGCTGGCATCAACAAGCTACTGTTAAGATGGCAAAACTGTGTGGATAGTTTAGGCACATGCTTTGATTAATTGTACTGCTTCTCATTTGAGATATAATGAAGCACACATTTTATTCAAAATCAGATATTCCACATTTAATGACCCAATAGTATTTGTTGTTGATAACCATGCCTCATGGTTAGCTAAGACTGTTATCAACTGATTTTAAACTTTACATTTTTGTTAACCCAATAAATATCTGAAAACCCTGTTTGCAGTAAAACAGTTTTATAAAAGTATTTTATGGAAGTATCATACCTCATATAATCCTCTATTTCATATGCCACTTTCAGTTCATAATTCTGATTATGCATCCAATATTTTGGTTATTGTTCTAAACTTCATCTTTCCTCATTCAATAAACTTAACCTTCTATGCTTGTTATGTAATCATTTCTGTCTACAAAGTTGTAATAATATCTGTCTGTCTTTAATAATAGTTTAATAATGTATATGTGAAAAGTTATATTAAACATTTAACATTCTGCAGTGTCTACATGGCCGACCCTCAATAGCTATCAGTTTACTATCCTCTCCCCACTCATCATCACCTCTTACAACATTTATGAAAAGTATAAGGTTAAATTATAAGACGCCACCAACAATTTCCCTCTAGATTCATTATGATCTATTAACAATATATTAACACTTGGAAATGGTGATTAATTAACTATTAATATGCCAACCTATAAATCATAGTCTACAGTCTCCCATATCATTTTAAATATATTACAGTAAAATTTGTTAGTGACTTACAGAAATCAGATACATTTATCCACACTGTTTTCCTTTTCTATCAGTTTAGTAACGAAAAGTAACCGCAAAGCTGGTTTTTCGAGATTTGTTCTCACTAAATTCATTCAGCTGCTTAAGTGATTAACGAATCAATTCTCTTACGTTTTTAAGTTTTAAACATAACATAATATACATGCATTATGCAGTGACTAATTTCTCCTAGATTCTATTCTGTCTTGCTTCCATTTTGTAATAGAAACTAACTCCAGTTATCAGAGCATTAGCAGTGCACATGGCTGCCCAGCTAAAGATCGTATTTTATGGTCTCCTTGCAACTACATGTGGACATATGCCTAGGTCTTTGCAAATGGAATATGAGGACAAGTGGCATGTACGACTTCCACATAATTCCCCTAAAAGAAAACTGCTTGCTTTCCACTGCCCCTCTCCTCCCTTATCACAGGCTAGAAAAGGACAGGCTGCTGATATGCAGTTCAATAATTTGATGGCAGAACATTAGAACGGAAGAAAGCCAGATCCCCTCTTGACTTTGTGGAGCAGAATTGCCTACCTCTACACTACATACTACGTAAATGAGAATAAGCTTCCATCTTATTTTTAGCTTCCGTGTTTGGGCTCTATCTCTTATAGCAGATTACCTTATATCCTAATTTTTGCCCCTGTATAATCAATGCTGAATTTTTAAACACTAACTTTTACCATATTTGCTTCAGATCTTTTTTTTTAACAAAATAAATATTACAGATACTATCAAAGCATTCTCCCGATAATATTTTCCTCTCTCTTTCCACAAAGGTAATCACCTTTCTGAAGTCAGAGTATATCTACTGAGCTAGACCAGACCACAAAGATTAGTAGGAATGACTCCTTATTGCTTTCACGCTGGTTTTCTGCCGAACCCACAAACAAGCAGTGAAAAAGGTGCACTAGAAAAAGGCTACGAATGAGTGAGTAAACATGGCTTCTCGGTGCCTGTTTAGTTGCTCATGGAGTGAATTCACAGTGTGGTGAGGAAAGTGGCCTGTACAAAATGAGAGACTTGGCATGCTGAGGAATCCTAGTGGGTTTTAAAACATTAGGTTTGAGAAGGGAGCATGTCGGTAGTCAAGGTCTACCTGACACATTGAAAGATTTTATTTTGCTGTATCACAATGATGTTCACTTGCGATTGCATCATCAGAGTTTGAGAATACTGAACTATGGCCTATCACAGCTTTATGCTTTTCCGACATTCAATAATATTTTTAAATCAGATGCTCAAAATTCACAACCTAGTAATTGAATTGAGAAATAAAGAATTGTTAAAGTATGAGCACCCAGTTACACTGTACTGTCACTGTGTAAATATTTTTTAAGTTACATTAAATTTATATTAGAGTGCAATCCAGTCAAAACTAGTAAAAATGAGGTAAAAGTGCTAAGAAGAGTGATGATTTTACCATAGAATTTTTACTGAGATTTAGAGCACTCTGCTTTTTAGTATGCATAAAAATTCATACCAGTAGAGAACAGTGTGTGCCACATAATGAATGCAGTCATATAAAACTGGTTGGATACTATCTCAAAGTAGACATTTCCAAATGAAACAACTATCTTTATATCAAGAGAATTAAGCATTAATATCCAATACCAAAATAATCCATCCTTTGATTAATTTAGTTCCCTACTGAGCTGTATACTTTATCACCTTTGCCTGTTTTACTGAGTCAATACCACTACATGTATATGTGTGTATGTATATACTGCATCACTATATGTATCTATGTATATATACAAACATATACATACATACAGGTTTTATTTTCTCCAGGGCCCTAAAGTTAGTGATAAATGTGGAAAAAATGTTGGTGATACAAGTTTAAGGAATAAGAAATGTTTGTTGGAGAACAGTATACAATGTTAGCTTTAATAATACTTAGTACATGCTAGGGACTAGAGCTTGGACTTTACCTTACAGCCAAAAAGGTCTTTCAACCACAATACTTTAAAAGTTAATCCCAGTAATTGTGTGTTAGCACAGGATTCCCTTGAAAACAGAACCTGAGGTAAGGGTTCAGATATTGCTAGGATCTAAACATGCCCCCCCAAAGTTCATGTGCTGGAACTTAATCCCCAATGCAACAGTGTAGGAAGGGCAAGTCTGATAAGAGGCTCTGCTCCCATTAATGAATTGATGTCGTTAGCTACTGTGAGAGTGGATTTGTTATAAAAGCGAGTTTGGCCCCCTCCTGCTTCTTGCTCTCTCAGGCTCTCTTATCCTTTTGCCTTCCGCCAAGGGATGGCACAACAGGAAGGCCTTCGCTAGATGTGTGCCCCTCCATCTTGGGCTTCTCAAGCCTTCAGAATTGTGAAGGCCGGGCGGGCGCGGTGGCTCACGCCTGTAATCCTAGCACTCTGGGAGGCCGAGGTGGGCGGATCGTTCTGAGCTCAGGAGTTCGAGACCAGTCTGAGCAAGAACGGGACCCCATCTCTACCAAAAATAGAAAGAAAATTAATTGGACAGCTAAAAATATATATATATAGAAAAAGTCAGCCGGACATGGTGGCGCATGCCTGTAGTCCCAGCTACTTGGGAGGCTGAGACAGTAGGATTGCTCGAGCCCAGGAGTTTGAGGTTGCTGTGAGCTAGGCTGATGCCACGGCACTC
>RJWJ010037872.1:0-15279 GCA_004363605.1 Indri indri
AGGAGAAAGACTGAGCTTTCTTTTCAGGAAGGCAGGGAAAGGACGCAAAGGCATGGAATTCATTTACAAAAACAAAAAAAAATTTTCTTTTTTATGTTGCATTGTTGCGAAACCCTGACACCCCGCCCGGGAAGAAA
Organism: Indri indri; assembly: GCA_004363605.1. Lineage (NCBI taxonomy): Eukaryota > Metazoa > Chordata > Mammalia > Primates > Indriidae > Indri > Indri indri. The sequence goes on from RJWJ010037872.1 coordinate 138, forward strand.
GAGGCATTCAGAGCTCCCGCTCTCTGGCCTTCTTGGCCTGCTGCTGCCGGCGGCTCAGGCCATTTGTTACCCTTGTCACCACTCCTGTCCCCGGGGACTGCACAGCACTCAGGGAGCATGGGTTGCGGAGAAGCCTGGGAGATGACAGCTGGGGGGTGGGGGCGGGGGCGGCTTCAAAGGCTGCAGGATCAAAAGCAGATGGAGGGTCCCAGGCGGTGGGCCGCTCACCTTTCTGCACCCCCCGGAGTGCCCTGACTACCTTGGCTGAGGATAGTGGCTCTGTCTGCTAGAGGCAGAGGACAGATGGCCAGTCGGCCAAGGGGCACTTTAGAGGAGGCCGCTCCCAGCATCCTTCAAGGGCTTGGAAATTGAAGCCTGCTGACAGCAATCACAGGCTTCTGGACAGACAGCAGCTGCGGCCCAAACCTGGACATCTCTGGCCGCCTCGGCCACCTCCATTTGATTTGGATTCAAAATACATCTGTGAATTGCAGGCTGGCTGGCTTGGCCCCAGAGTCTCCCATTTTGGGGGGGCAGTGGCTCACACCAAAAGTCGAGGATTGTCCTCATTCCTCCCTCTCCTTCAACTCTCACATCCAATCCAGCACCAGGTCTTGTCAAGGTCACCTCCATGGCCATCACCCAGGTCCAAGCCACCAGCCTCTCTGCCCTGGAAGACCACCACGGCCTCATGCCCATCTCCTTGGGGCCACTCTGGCCTCCCTCCATTTGCTCTCTGCATAGCAGGTGACAGCACCTGCCCATCTCACCTCATCCTCGCTTATAACCTCCGATTGCTTCCCTCTTAGGGTGAAGCAAAGACTTCTGAACACAGCCTTGACCCAGCTTCTCCTCGACAATGTCTATTCCAGCCCAATGGCTTTCCTCCCACTCCACGTTGCCTTTGCACATGCTGTTCCCTCTACCTGGAACTCCACCCGCCCTGCTCACCCTTCAGAGGCCTCAGCTCCGGGATGATCTCCCCAGGCCCTCCCTGGGTGGGCCATTCCCTTGCAGCAGCTGCCACAGGCCCGTGTCCCTCTTTTACACACCAGGCACCGTAACCATTTTTCCTGGTATTTGTGAGTTCTCTAATTTCCATCTGTCTCCCCCACCAGACTGTAAGCTCCCCAGTGGCAGGAACTGTGTCTATTTTTTCCACCCTTATAGTCCCAAAATCACCAACAGAACCTAGCCCTTGATAGCTGTTTAATAAATATTTGTGGTATAATGAATGAATGTACTGTATGAATAAATGCACTCATTCAACCAATATTTATGAAGCGCTTGTTACATGAGCCAAACACTGTGCCAATCATTGCCGTCGTCACCACCCCGGACGCTGCACTCATTTACATCACCTGCCCACCCCTCTAGCCATCGAGTTTGAGACCCCTGGTTACTCTTCTTTCTGGAGTCAGCACTGTATATAGGACACTGTCAGAACCATATGAACATTGGACGCTACTGTCCCCCAGGCCATCCCAGAAGGGAGAAGTGCTCCGAAAGTGCCTAAGTGACACAGACGTCTCCTTAATCACGGTCATTATGCTATCAAGCTCTGCCTGGTCCTGCTTTGCGCTAAGAACGCAGGAGGAGAAAGCCGAAGTCTCTACCACCGCAACATGGAGAAGAAAGTCGTGGCTTCAGAAGGAGCATTGTGGGAGCAGGGGGTTCCTAGCATTTTTGCCTGGTGGCTCTTTCAGCAACAATGTCCTTTCTTGCTTTTGGGGCACTGCCTCTCCCCCACTGTCAGGTCATGTGGCTTGGGTGGGGCTGACCCTAATGACAGGCTGTGAGCCTGGCAATTAGCATCTCCCATTCCTCTGTCTCCAGTGACTGGCTCCAAGGCGGTGGTCACGTGAGTCAACTGGGGCCAATGAGAGGCCTGGATGAACTGCTGGGAAGAGATGCTCTCTCTCCCACGGGGCACGAGCCTTGGACCATATGTACCTGGAGCTGCTGGCAGCTACCTTGCCATGCAGGTCCGCAGACTGTCTCTGTGTCCTGATATATGCATATCACATCCTAGGGGTTCAGTGTGAAAGTCAGAGTAGAAATCAACTGTAGAGGAAGCCAGAGAAATTCAGGGGCTGCTGTCCCCATGCAGCGTAGGATGCAAGGGTGTGGTCACAAACTCTCCTCCTCCTGTTCTCACTGCCATCCTCCCCCGCCCTGACTCCCTTTAAAATGGGGACTGGGCCATGGAATAGAACTTGTGGGGCAGGGCTGGGATGCACAGGGAACTGTCTCCCCAGATAAATAAGGCACTTTGAGTTTCCTCTCCGAAGGCTGTGAGAAGGCAGAGCAGAGGCACAGTGGACACTAAATTCATTTACTGATTCATTCACTGAGTCAGGCTGCCACTCATTCAGGGTCATTGATTCTGTTTCCACAGCACACCAAACAGCAAAGATGCTACTCGGTCACTAATTTATTTCACCTTTCTTCTTCCCCAACCCCCAGAGGCCTTCTAAGAGCCAGGGACTGTTCCAGGCCCTGGGGACACAGCGTCAAATCAGACAGATGAGTTCCTGCTCTCACAAATTCAACATTCCAGAATGGAATTTGCTATCCAGGCTTAGTTGGAATTCCTCCATGGGTGACCCCAATAGCTGGGGTATAGAGAGCACAGTTGGCCTCAGCCTGTGCCTCCTCCTGCTCCAATAAGAACCGTATTACCCTTTATTAAAATAAAATTGTGATCACCCAAATAATAGCTCGAAACATTTGTAAATAAATTTTAAAATTTCAGATAAGATTAAAGTCACATTTGGCCACTACCTCCCACCAGATGTATCCACAATCAATATGACGAACAGCTCTGCAGACCTTTTTGCTTTCATAAATGCACACAGTCATGCATATTCACAAAAATATACAGTATTATTTTTATAAATGTGTTTTTTCAATGCTATTTGTACGTTTTGTTCTAGTACTTTTTTCATGCTAATAATAAAATATCTTAGTGTTCATTCCATGTCATGACACAGAGATCTAGCTTGTTTTTTTTAATTGCTGCATAGTATTCCCAGATCTGTCTATACTACAGTTCATCTGGCCAGTTCCCAGGTTTCCCAAATTTTTGTTATTATTTTATAACTAAAATTCCACAATAGCTGGGACAGGCCTTCTTGGGTGCATAGACATGCAGTTCTCTAGAAGTGATACCCCAAAGTAAAATAGCTGGGCCCTCCGGTTTAAAATTGTAAAATCCATTGGCATATTGTCCCTCAGAGCAGCCGATCCAATTTATGTTCCCAATGGCGATGTCCCATTTCTTCACCCCTTGTGCTATTTCTGCTGTCTGGTCTGAAAGCTTTTTATCCAAAAGGAAGACATAAATAATTGGTTTCATACACTTCTGTAGGAGCCTACGCAGAGCACCATCTTTCAGCCCAGCAGATTAAGTTCTGGGGAGTCTAACATCAGAAGGAAAACAAGCCTGGGTCTTGAAGCTCATTCCCAGACTAAGCTCTCTCACTGGGGCTTGGTAAATTCTCAGTCACACGACGTTGGCACTGAATAAAATTGGCTGATAAGAGAGCTTTTACTATGCTTCCCTCATCGTTGCTAGCATACAAGACTAGGGCCTGTCATTTGGCTAATCCAGTTTTTGCTGTCCATGGGATTTTTAAAAACTTTTTGAGATTGTTGTAGATTCACGAGAAGTTGCAAAACATAGTACAGAGAGGTCCTGAGTCCCCTTTACCCAAGTCCCCCCTGTGATTACATCTTGCGTAACTGCAGTACAATATCAAAACCAGGAGATCAGCATCGGTGCAGTGTGTGTGTAGCTCCGTGCCATTTTATCTCACGTGTGGATTTGTGTAACCACAGCTGCAATCAAGATAGAGGACGATTTCATCACCACGAAGATTTTCCTTGTGCTACCCCTTTATAGGCACACCCACCCTCATGCCCCCAACCCAACACCCCCACCCCCTGGCAACTACTCATCTGTTCTCCATCTCTGAAATGTCCTTTCGAGAATGTTATATAAACGAAATCACACAGCATGTGACTTCTTGAGATGGGGTTTTTCTTTTTAAACACATGATGCAAGTTCAGATGGCTGCGTTTTACAACGCGTGTTCCAATATTCTCTAGGCCCACATAGAGGCAACCTCCAAAAAGGCACCCAGTGTGCAGTGACAGACTGAGACGGGACCACACACGTTCTGCTGGATTTCTGGTTGGGTTCAGCAGGGCCCTGGAGCAAAATGCAGAACTTTATAGAATATTTCTCATGCAGAGCTATTAAAAAAAAAACCCAAACCAAACTAACATCCCAACCCACAACCACTCGAACAAGGCACAGAGCAAAACACCAAGGACTCTTACTGTAAGGGAAGGCTCACCCTTGCCAAGGACGGCTGGAGAACATCAAGTGCTTGGAGGCCACTGGGGAGTCCTGGTACCCCACCAAGAGGCAGGCAGGCAAGCAGGGGGAAGGGCACAGAATGCTCTGGCTGCAAAGGCATTTTGCTTTGAGTTCAAAGTCACAGCCCCTACTCTCAGTAGAAACCTTCACAGTTCCTCTTCCTTTTGTTCACCCCAACCACAGGTCATCGCAGTGATCTGGACCCACGTGAAACCCATTTAAACCATGGCCAGATTGTTCTGAGTCTATAGAGCAAGGGCATTTGAATTTGGGGAAAGAGGAACCAGTGGGAGAGAAATATTGCAGAAAGGATAAGAGAAACTGAATATTAGAAACAAAATTTTAGAATGTTTTCACTCTGCACAAATCCTTATTTTTGCCCTCATGAAAAACTGACCACCATGAAAGTGAAAATCATCACAGTTCATATGTATTAAGTGCTGTCCACAAGCCAGGCACTGTTTTAAGTGCTGCTTTTCATAGCTGAGCCTCCTTCATCTTCCCAATTACCCCTATGAGGTTGGTAGAATTTTGATCTCGTAGATAAGGAAAGCAAAAACAGAAGTTTAAGGCACTTTCCTAGAATCAGCTGCAAGCAGCAGAGATGGATTTAGAGCCAGGCCTCGCCTCTGATGCCCATGCCCCGAACGTTCTACCCTCCTGCCATCTGCCACTGACAGCAGCAGATGTCTTCAAATTAATCTTTTTTAATGACTGATCTCCCCTAATTACATCATTACCCTGCAATTGAATGAGCCAAGCAGCGATTCATGAGTTTTTAAATGTTTTTATTCTTGTTTTGAGGTTGGTTCAACTTTATGCAATTTCATGCAGTGAGGTTACCCGCTCCCCCCAACCACCTTTTTTGGTAAGATGGTTTCATGGTGAGGGCTAGACGTTTTTTTATGAAAAATTTCAAACTTATACAAAAGCAGACCAATAGTGAAACAAAGTGCTGTGCACCCATCACTCAGATTCAATAATTTTCAACATTTCACAGAATGTGTTTCTTTTCAGCCTTTTGGTTTCTTTACTTTTCTCTTTACTGAAGTGTTTAAAACAAATTCAAACTTGAAGTCTCTTCTCTCTACCATATTTCATTTAAAAATATGGACATTTTCTATTATCCCGCCCCCCAAAATTCCCAATAATTCCTTTACCGTCTTGAACACAGTTCATATTCGGTCTTCCTCAATTGTCTCAGCATGCCATTTTTTGGGTGGTTTATTAGATTCAGGATCCAAAAAAGTCTACACATTAGATTCGCTTACTGTGTCTCTTAAAATTATTTAATCTAGAATAGCCTCCTCCTCCTTTTTACACAGACTATTGACATGTTGAGAAGCTAGTTAGCTGTCTTGTAGAATATTTCACGTTCTAGATTTGCCCATTTCTTCACGGCATTGTTAACTTATTTCTCTTTCCATTGTATTTCCCGTAAATTAGCTTTAAAATGTGATTAGGTTCAGATTAATTGGAGGGAGGACAGTAATGCTTTGGAAATGGCAGTGGGTGCTTCCCATTGTGTCACATCAGGAGGTCCACGGTGTTCAAGTGTCTCCCTCCTAGTGCCACCAGCAGGGGCCCAGAGGATCAGGTGGCAACATCGTGCTTCTTCCATTACGAAGTACCCCATCAACTTTTGGTCTAGTGGTTTCATCCACTAATGCTCATGGCCTGAATCAATTATTATATTAGGAATTTAGAACCTTTAAAAAATATATTCATAAAGAAGAGAGAAGTTCAAGAATATTGCAATAGTATTAATCCATTTGTTTAGCATTTACATTCTTGCAAATTGCTGTCACAAATCTTTCCTTGTTGCTTGCACCCTCCCAACCAGGCTGTGAGGTGAGCAGAGCCAGCAGGAACCTGGGACAGTGTGATGACTAAGCAGGCTCCCTCGGGTGCCTGGTCGACTGGGTTCAAATCCCAGCTCTGCCACTTGCTAGTGGTGTGGGATCTTGCTTGACTTTTCTGCCTCAATTTTCTCACTTGCCAAATGGGCATAAAAAATGGTACTCACCTCCTAGAGCAGTTGTAAGGATGAAAGGACTTACTACTTCGATAGTTCTCAGAACAAAAAAGGACACAGAGTGAACTCTCTTCACCTTTAGAAGTGATGAAACTGAGAGGCCAACAAATACAATTACGTTTCCTCAGGTCCCACAGCTAATGACAGGCAGAGCTGGAACAAGACATAGATCTCATTTCACCCCATGACACTGTGCCAATGGAATGTTTTTCCACATTCCACATTTCCTAATTATTTTGAAAATAATGAAAAATAACTAGGAAAAACACCTTTGGATCATAACGACTTATAATAACACTCAAATGGCCTAATATAACACCTACTCCAAGGCCCTGTCCACCCTCCAATCTTACCTCCCACAAGTTCTGCCCTTTTGCCTCCTCCTGCAGGGACTTTACCCTTTTTGAATAGGTTTGAATTCAAACCTAACGAGTTGGTTCCCACCTCACAGTTTTGCACTTGCTGTTCCTTCTGCCACAATCCTCTTACGCCTGGCTCCTTCCTGCACCACTTCATTCAGGTATTTTCTCAAATGTCACCTCCTCAGAGATGTCTTTCTTGATCACATTATCAAACCCATCCCCCATCCCCCTAAACATCCTCCCACTTTCTATCCCATGACCTGCTTTATTTGTATTTACAGTTCTGTCCACTATCTTAAAACGTACTGCGTATTTATTTGTTCACTTTCTGAGGGCGGGCTTTTTCTGTCTTTTTCTCTGCTGTGTCCTTAGCATCTAGTACAGCAATTGTAATCGACCCTAAATAGTCAGCCCGTAAATATCAGTGAAATGAATATTGAAAAATGATACTATACAACCTCACAGCATTGTATATAAGGATAATACATGCCCCATTTATGAATAGAAATTTTTCTATTTAGTTATTTTTCACAAAAGAATAGTAAATATATGCTCATGGTAAAAGAGCTGATCAGAGTAACATACAATGTAAAAAGACAAATCCCCCATAGACCCACTGATCTTCATTAATCGTCATTCACAGTTTGAAGCACACTATGGTAGAGACTGTTAGGCGATCCCCAGTATTCTTTCTCTTCTCCCTTTCTTTTACAATAAAAGAACTTCTGATTCTTAGCAGGGCTTGTGGCTAAAGACTACATTTCCCAGCCTCCCTTGCAGTTGGGCTGTGGTCACGTGACTAAGAACAGTCCATATGGCGGAATCAAAAGTGATGCATGCAACATGTGCAGACCATGTCCTTAAAGGAACGGGGTGAACGTTCTTCCCCTTTCTCCACTCCTCCTTGACAAAATGCAATATGATGGAGAGCAGTCTTGGACAATGAGGATGAGGGCAGCGTCTTAAGGATGATGAAACAAGACGGAAGGAACGTGGGATGCTGGTGACTTTGCAGAGCACAGCTGTTGTGTTATCTCAGGCTCCCAGATGAGAGAGAAATAACTTCTAGGTTATTTATATCACTGCAATTTAAGTTCTCTGCTACACAGAGCCAAATCTCTGTCTGTCTGTCTGTATCTATCTATTGTCTATTATCTCCTACCAGATTTTTTTCAATGCATTTATGTGTGTGTATGTGTGTGTGTGTGTACAAACTTTATAGTATGAGGAATTCCAAACATACACAAAAATACCCAGACTCATCCATGAACTTCCCTAAACTCATCACTTAACCCCAACAACCATCAACCCATGGCCAATCCTGCCCCATCTCCACCTCATCTACTTCTCCCTCTCATAGTATTTTTATTTTATTTTATTGATTTATTTTGAGACGGAGTCTTGCTCTGTTGCCTGGGCTAGAGTGCCATGGCATTAGCCTGGCTCACAGCAACCTCCAGGGCTCAGGCAATCAATCCTCCTGCCTCAGCCTCCTGGGTAGCTGGGACTACAGGCGTGGGCCAACATGCCCGGCTAATTTTTTCTGTTTTTGGTAGAGATGGGGTCTTGCTCTTGCTCAGGTTGGTCTCAAATGCCTGACCTCAAGTGATCCTCCCCCCTTGGCCTTCCAGAGTCCTACGATTACAGGCGTGAGCCACCGTGCCCGGCCAATATTTTTATTTTTAATGGGAACCACTTAGACTATGTCCTCTCTCTCTTACTCTCCTGAAGGAAGAGAAGAATGACCAATGACAAATGGTACTTGCAGCGAAGCAACACCAAGAGCCCGCTTCATGCTCAGGGGAGGACCCTGAGCCTCCTCGTGGTTTCCAGAGCTCTACATGTTCAAAGAAGCTTCTCTAGTAACAAACTATAAAAATGATCCCTGAAAGTAAGTCTTTCTCACAGTTTTTTAAAGCAAATCCCATAATACCATTTCATTTGTAAATATTTTGGTATGAACCTCTAAAAACAAAACATTTTTGAAAACATAGCCACGATACCATTATCATGTCTACAAAATGCCTTAATACCACCAAAAACAGATATTAGTTTATTTAACAAACACTCTGCTGTGTATGTTTTTATTCCCATTTAAAAATACATAGTAGACAATTTTTGACATCTGTATATATAAAGCCACCCGGTTCTTTTTAATAGCTGCATAATATTCCACTGAAATCATGCACCAAAGTTTATTTAATCTTTCCCTAACTGATGGGCATTCAGGTTATTTACAGTTTTTTTTTTTTTTTTTTCTATTTCAATCAATGATGCAATGAACATCTGTCTATCTCAGGATTTCTTAACCTCAGCGCTGCTGAGAACCTTGCGGTTCGGGCTGACCTGTGGACCATAGGTTGTTTAGCAGAAATCCCGGGCCCCTCTCCACCCTGGTTACCAGTAAGGAGCTGTCCTCTCTCCCAGTTATAACACCCAAAAATATCTCCAGACCTTGCCAAATGTCCCCTGGGGTCAAAAACAACCCTAGTTGAGAACCTCTCCTCTATTTATATACACATTCGAGCAAGAAGAAAACTCTAATTGCTACAGCAGAGGCCAGTAGAGAAATGGAAACAGAGGAACTTTCGGAATGGCGAGCACTTGAGAAAAATGCCAGCTCACCCGCACTCTGGATTTTAGTAAACGCTTTCACTGTCCCTCACTCGTTCTTAACTACGACAATCTTGGAATCGACTTCCCAAAGAGTTGCAGTTAGTGTCTGCAAATTTAGCATGTCCGACAAAGACTCTCCGAGTTGATCTGTTTTTCAACATGCTTCAGATCAGAGGATTCTATGGAAGGACACGAGATACATTTTATAAAAGTGGCCTTCGAGATGGGAACAACGTAGGTAACTTCCATGGTCCAGCACAGTTTCAGCTGCAGGGTTATGTTTCAGGGAACATGCAGGACCTCTGCATTCCCCTGCCCCTCTACATTTAAAATAAACTGTACCACAGTGATGTCTGTACACAAAAGCGGGACAGATTTCAAATTCTAAATGAAGCCTAAACTCAACGACCTTGAACACGCCCCCTGGGCCAGGTTTAACATCCAGCCAGAACCTGATGGGAAAAATTAAACAAACCCCAAAAGAGTGCATTATGGGGGTGAAACAGGCCAAGGGAATTACTAAAATAGATTTGAGGCTCCCAAGTTAGGCTAGCCCAGCTTTAGCTCCAAATGCTGTTGAATTCCCAGGGTCTGGCATTTCCAGAGCAGTAAAAACAAAGACATTGTAAAAACAAAGTAACGAACAAAAAACACACTAAAGAACGTAATTAAAAAGCAAACACACAAGACAAACAGTATACAAACAAGGCGGGAAGAAAGGGAGTAACAAGAAATCTAAAAAAAAAAAAAAAAGTTGTATAGATAATCATAAGGATTTAGGTAACTTATTCATTCAACAAACACTACAGAGAACCTACTATGTGCCACCACTGATTTAATTCCTGGCAATCCAGTGGGGTAGGGGAAGACAGATGGAGCCCTTAACTTCCGGAGCTAATATCCTAGTAGATTTCACAGTAGCTCATGGAATTCACTTTTGCTGGTAAAAAGCCCAGCCGGTAGTTCCTGTTAGCTGAAGACAGACAAGACAGAGAGCCATCTTAACCCAATCTTCACACTCAGCAAGTGGTCATTATACACACCCAGCACTGTTAGCTGCTTTACCTATATTGGCTCATTTAATCTTCAAAGTAAACCATGAGGTATAAGTAATATTGTCCCCCCATTTTACAGAAAAGGAAACTGAGGCTCAGAAAGGTTAAATACCCTGCACAAGGACACAGCTACCCAAGTGGCTGGTGCCAATACATCTTTTAGAGAAGAGGTTCTTAGTGGGGAGTGACTTTGTTCCCCAGGGTACACCTGGCAATATCTGGAGACATTTTTGGTTGTCACAGTTGTGGGAGGTGGCCACTGGCTTCTAGTGGGTAGAGTCCAGGGATGCTCTAAATATCCTAAAACTCCCAGGACAGCCCCATGACAAAGAATCATCCAGCCCAAAATGTCATAAGTGCTGAGGTTGAGAAACCCAATTTTAGAGGGATGCTGTTTGGGGGCGGGGCGGTGGGGATAAACTTTCTGAACCAACGTGAATACAGGGAGAGGCAATATAGCGTGGTGGTTAAAGACGCCGCCAAAACGCTTGGGCGTGAATCCTGGTTCCTCTGTGCAATGGGGGTGAGAGAGGCGCCACCCTCAGAGACATGCTGCAAGGATGAAGTGAGAGAAAGGGCTTTGCAGCACGCCTGGCAGACAGTAAGTGCCAGGTAAATGTTCGCTATCTTGGGCTCACCCCACACCATGCACGCTACAGTAAAATGCACAGACCTGCATCATCACGATTGCTAAGAAGTCTGGCGACGGCGGTGCAGATAATCAAAAACGTCAAGGTCCTCAGCGAGCACCTTTACGTGTCTCTTGGCCTCTCCCTACAGTCACAAGATGTCATAGTCCACAGCTCCAAGAAACACAACTTGCATGACCCTACCCAAAGCAGGAAGGGAGGAGTAGAAAAGGGACTTCCTTCACATGCCCCCTTCATTTTATCTCGGAGGAACCTTCCACCAGCATCCTCCAGCAAGACGCCCCCATGTCTCATTGGTCAGACCTGGGTCTCCTGGTCATGCCTAGACCAATCACTGGCAAAGTGGCTTACTCTAACCATTCTTCATCCCTTTGGGCTGAGCACACGGCCAGCCAAGCAAGATTGGGGTTCTGTTGGCCTGGAAGGAGGGACAATGGCTGCTGGCTGTGCCACCAGCAGGGGCTGTCCCGGGGGCATCCAATACATCAGGCCAAGCCAATCTTTCGGATGTGTGAAGTCACTGTGCAAGCAGCGGCTGACTCTCCCAGTGCCAGCTGTCATTACTGCTCTGCACCAGGAGCTCTGCTAGGTGCCTCACGTGGCCTGGCTCCCGCTAGCTGCTCTCATCACATCCCTCAGTACTCTATCCTCTGGTGACACCCGCATTCTACCTGTTTTCTGTCCCTTAAAAGCAGTAAGCTCCCTGCCACCTTGGGGTCCATGCATAGCTGTTCCCTCTGCCCTTGATGCTCATCCCTTCCTCCACCTTTACAACTCTGCATAAATATCACAAAGTCACTGCCTCCAGGAAGCCTTCCTTGATACCATTACTACCATCACCACCCTTCCCTAGTGGATTAGTTTTCACTGGACCCTGAATTTGTCATGTATGGCATTTCTTACCATTGGAATTAATGGCTGAGTTGTAAAATGCGGTCTCTCTCTAGACTATCTAGCAGCTGTGAGCCACGCATGGCTTGAAATGCAGCTAGTCCAAACCGAGATATGTTCAAACACACACCAGCTCTCAAAGACTTAGTACAAGAAAAAAGGTAAAATAATGCATGAGTAATCTTAAAAATATTGATTATATATTGAAATGATAATATTTTTTGACATGTTGGGTTAAATAAAATGTTTTTTAAAACATTTTTAATGTGGCTTAGAAAATTTTTAACTATGTATGTGGTTCACATTTTTAATGCATATTACATTTTTATTGGACAGTGTTCCTTGAGACCTTTGTACACTCCATGGGGATAGAGATTATAACTAGATTATTCCTGCTCTATCCCTTGGGTCTAGAACAGTGCCTGGAACAGAATATGTGCTGAATAAATATTTGGTGAATGAATGATTGAATAACATTCAGAAGACTGTAAGAGGTCGCCTTGTTCACATCCTGGTTGTCCAGAACACTTTGTTCATATACTGCATTTTAAAGTTCTCCACAGATCATCAGTGCTGCACCCACGCAATTTCAATTCTTTCACTTGCCTAGTCCCAGCGAACATGGGCACCAGCTTCTCCTCAGACTCTGGATTCCGCGGACACAGCCAATTCCCCTGCCCCCTCTGCTGGCTCCACACCCCGCGAGAGGCGACGAGGCTGGAGAGAAACATCTGCAGCGGCCCGGTAGCCAGAACTTCCCACAAAGTCAACAGACGTTGGCTTGGGAAGTCTGTCAACCTTGACTGGACAAACACATTCTAGAAAGGGCCACTCGTACTCGCAGGGAACGGCACGGCGGGTGAAAGCCAAGGCAGCCGAGGCCGTGCCAACCTCACTGAAGTCGAGAGCGTCTGGGAGGCTGAACAAGCCTGGGCCTGCACCAACCAGGTGGGGTCACCTGTCTCCACCCCTCGCCAAGGAAAACAGTTCTCCACGATGGGAAGAAGGCACGCTTAGGGCAGACTCTGGAGCCAGATGGCATGGGAACCACTTGGGGGCTGTGACTTTCCAGCGCTGGCCCCCGCAGCGAGGCTGTGGGTGGGTCTGTGCTCTGGGTGCCCAGTGACTCTGCTATCCCCGGGGGCCGGAAGCTCTAATTTGGGTCCACTGCTGGAGGTCAGAAGTGGGTAGAAGAAATTAGGGACTTAAGGGCCAGGGAGAAACCAAACTTGATGTCTTGGCCCCCTTTAAACTGGGCTTCGGTTGCTCAGGAGCAAGCTGGCTGTGGTTCTGAACACCAGCCTTGGCACTTGTGTTCCCGTTTGACCTTGAGCAACAGGAACACTCGCTCACACTTAGAAAGGGGCTACCACTACAGGCCAGGCTCGGTTCCAGGTACTTGTCACAGAGGACCTAGTAACAAGAGTCAACACTGACACCTATTCCAGCAACCTAGGGAGTAAGTGGCAGAGGCAGATTCGAACCCTGGTAGTTCCGCCACCGTTCTGGTCACAGTTATGTAGATTTGAACTCTGCTCTGCTACTTACTTGTTATAGCAAGTTAGGGCATGGTCGTAGCCCAGATAACTCTCTTTTATCTAGCACTTCCTGAGTCCCAGCCAGCCACTCGCTGCTCTAAGTGTATTACTCACTCACCGAATCTTCACTACACTCGGTCTATTATTATTATTATTATTACTATTTTTCAGAGATGGAGTCTCGCTCTGTCACCCAAGCTGCAGTGCAGTGGCATCGTCATAGCTCACTGCAGCCTCAAACTCCTGGGCTCGAGTGATCCTCCTGCCTCAGCCTCCCAAGTAGCTGGGACTACAAGCATGTGCCACCACGCCTGGCTAATTTTTTGTATTTTTAGAGATGGAATCTCACTGTGTTGCTCAGGCTGGTCTCAAACTCCTGGCCTCAAGTGATCCTCCTGCCTTATCCTCCCAAAGTGCTAGGATTACAGGCATGAGCCACCGCACCTGGCCGTCCATTATTACCCCCTAAATTCAAACTGCTGCAGATGCTGGAGAACAGACTGAAGCTGCACTGCCTGGCTGGAGTCCCAGCTATGCAACCTGATGATAGCTGTGACCTCGGGCAAGTCGCTTATCCTCTCTGGGCCTCAGTCTCCTTATCTATAAAATGGGGATCATAACTGTAGATACCAATGGGGTGGTGGTTAGGGGTAAACGAGTTAATACTTGAAAGCATTTATCAGAGTGTCTGGCAAAGAGGAAGTATTAACGTATGAGACCACTGTCTGCCATGCCTGGGATACCTGTGCCACAGGACAGGTGTGACAAGTTGGGGGTCACCCCAGGGAGGGTTTGGAAGCCAAACCTGAAACTTAACCTTTTAACCTCCCAGGCGCCCCACTTCCCGTAAGCTCACACATACCTTCGGCAGTCACCTGCAGCCCTGTGCGTGGCAGGTGTCACCCCTGATGACTGTCCCCTGCAGCCTGCTGAGGCACCTCCCGCCTCCACTGCCCGCCTCCCCCAGTCTGTCCTCCATGCTCCTGGAGTGAGATTTTTAAACATGAATCTGACCTTGTCATGCTCCCACTAAAACCTCTTTAATGGCTCCCCACTGCCCTTGGGCTAAATTCCAAACTTTCACAGGGACTAAAAACAGTGGCTTTCCAATTAATTCTTTGAGACTTGCAGAAAGAAACACATTTTACAATGCAGTGCAGTGTACACCTTTATAAAACTTGAAATAAAAGTCTCAAAAAAACCACACTGACCTCATGTTCAACACCCTCTGGTATTTTCAATCTTATTCTTTTTTTCCCCTCGGTGCCGGCTGGGGTTCACCAAATTGATTTCACGACACAGTGATGCATCAGACCTGCAGTGCGAACCACACTGGTTTAAGAGCTTGGAGGCCCAGGATCCACAGCTCCTCAGCCCATCTGTCCCCACCCTGTCCTGGCAGCCCAAGTTCTGGTCCTGCAGAACCCCCTGCATCACAGTCCCCCTTGGCACCTCTTTGCACGTGCAACTCCCTCTGCCTAGAATATTTTTCCTGCTTGTCCATCTGTCTTAGCCAAAGGCTACCTCCCACCTGCCCAACCTCACCTTCATCCCCAAGCCCCCTCAGGCTTTCTCTACATATTTCACTAGAATCACCTTGGGAGGATTTTT
>RJWJ010037873.1:0-15289 GCA_004363605.1 Indri indri
AAAAAAAAAAAAAAAAAAAAAAAAAAAAAAAAAAAAAAAAAAAAAAAAAAAAAAAAAAAAAAGTGAGCAAAAGACATGAACAGAAACTTTTCAAAAAAAGACAGACTAATGGCCAAAAACATATGAAAAAATGCTCAACATCTCTAATCATCAAGGAAATGCAAATCAAAACCACAATGAGATATCACTTAACTCCAGTGAGAATGGCCTTTATCAAAAAGTCCCAAAACAATAAATGTTGGCATGGATGTGGAGAGATAGGAACACTCATACACTGTTGGTGGGACTACAAACTAGTACAACCTTTGTGGAAAGTAATATGGAGATACTTCAAAGAGCTACAAGTCGAACTACCATTTGATCCAGCAATTCCATTACTGGGCATCTACTCAAAGGAAAAACGATTCTATAAGAAAGAAATCTGCACTAGAATGTTTATAGCAGCACAATTCACAACTGCAAAGTTGTGGAAACAACCCAAGTGCCATGAAGACATGAGTGGATTAATAAAATGTGGTATATGTATACCATGGAGTTCTACTCAGCCATGAAAAACGATGGTGATCTAGCATCTCTTGTATTATCCTGGTTAGACCTGGAGCCCATTCTACTAAGTAAAGTATCACAAGAATGGAAAAACAAGTGCCACATGTACTCACCATCATATTGGTATTAACTGATCAACACTTATGTGTGCATATAGTAGTAACATACATCAGGTGTTGGGCAGGTGGGAGGGGGGAGGAGAGGAAGGGTATATATACACACAATGGGTGCGATGTGCACCGTCTAGGGGATGGACACCCTTGAAGCTCTGACTCAGGTGGAGCAAAGACAATATATGTAACCTAAACATTTGCACTCCCATAAGATGCTGAAATAAAAAGAAAACAAACCTAATCACTAATATAATGGTATTAGGAGGTGGGGCCTTTGGGGGATGATTAGATCACGAGAACCAAGCCCTCACAAATGAGATCAGGGCCCTTATAAAAGAGGCCCCAAAGAGCTGCCTCACCCTTTCTACCATGTGAGGTTACAGTGAGAAGGTACCATCTGTGAACTGGGAAGTGGGCCCTCACCAGTCACTGAATCTATCAGAATCTTGATCTTAGATTCTCAGCCTCCTGAATGGTGAGAAGTAAATTTCTGTTGTTTATAAGCCAAAAAAAAGAAATATTTATTGTAATTTAACAGGGTAATTGAATCTAATAATGAAAAATGAGGCTCATAATTCATATGTCTTTGTTTTGTGTGTCAGTTTTTCAACGATTCATTTTTATTGTATTTTATACAAGTATCAGTACACAGTGGATGGGGTGGGGCTCCTTCACCACAGATAGTTTGAGAAACTGTGGTCTGATGTGCATGCTCCACCGTGAAGGCTGGTGTGATGGTTAATTTATGTGTTAACTTGACTGGATCATGGGGTGCACCGAGATATTTGGCTAAACATTATTTCTGGGTGTGTTTGTAAAAGTGTTTCCCGATGGGATTAGGATTTGAATCAGTGGACTCAGTAAAGCAGATGACCCTTCCCACTGTGGGTGGGCATCGATAAATCTCTTGAGGACCTGAAATGAACAAAAGTTGAGGGAAGGAAAGAAGAATTCACCCCTTTTTCCCGCCTGCCTGCTTCAGCTGGAACACCAGTGTTCTCCTGTCCTCAGACTGAGACTGACACCAGGCACTCTCCTGGTTCTCAGGCCTTCAGATTTGGACTGAATTATACCACAGCTTTCCTGGGTGTCCCGCTTGCAGATGGCAGGTCAGGGGACTCCTTATCCTCCATAAGTACAGGAGCCAATTCTTCCTAATAAGTATCTCTATGTATATATGTGCGTGTGTGTGCTTATATATATATATATATATATATATATACATATGTACATACACACACATATATACATATATATATACATATATATATATGTGTGTGTATATATATATATACTGTATATCTTATTGGTTCTGTTTCTCTGGAGAGTGCTAATGCAGTGGGGTTGAGTCAGCATCCTGGAAGCACATGGGGAGAATATTGGGGGGAACTTTCTCTTTTACCACGAGAAGGGACAAAAACAAATGTCCACCATCATCATGGGGCCTAATTTGGAAAGGGAAGGACTTTCCCAGACTGACTTTGGCTCTCCTATTTTCTCATACCTTCATCCACATTGACCCACCCTTATTTGGAGTCTCCAGTAAAAATTTACTTTGCAAAAGCTTTAGATATGGTCATTATAATAAACTAGACATTACATGGGAATTTGCCCACCCTACCCATTGGAACGTTTATTACTAGAATCGAAGCATTCAAATGACTCTCCCCCTAAGGCATTAAGAGCAAAACAACTTTGAGCTAGACTAACACAAGGTAATTACTAAATTGAGCTGAATTCCTTTGTTATGCTTCTGTCACTGAGGTATGAAAACTCCAGAGTCCTGTAAGAGGTCTGAAGGAAAAAAAAATGCTCAAGACAACTTTCAGGGATCGAAGCTTCTTATTAAAAATACATTTTAGAAAATTGTTTTAGGTTAACTTGCTAGGGCAGGTATATGAGGAGGAAATGTGTGTAGTCATTTGGCAACTTGAGGCTTTAATTTCTCTTTTAAAAGAAAATGGAAACAATAAAAACACAATTAAAAATAAAATTACAAAAGAGAATCTACAGGAGTATTTTGATTATTTCCCTACTTAAAGCTGTGCAATTAAAGTTTTGCAGGAGAGCAACCTTTAATCTCATTGTTCATGAAGAGCTTATACAGGCAAAGGGAGGTGAGATGTCTGCTACAGTCTTGAAAGTGACCTTGGAGAACCTTTTATTCTGCCTGAGAAATCTAGCATGGGTTTCTCATTTTACAAATTGGAGACTGAGGCCAAGGCAGGTTTATTTCTTTTCTCCTTAGTTGTTTGGGGTGGGTGTGTTTGTGTGTTTTCTCTCAGGGAGCTTGGGAAATGGCTGTCTGCCCAGTTTTAACATAATTTAGGTACACAATATGGGACCTCTTCCTTTCCAAGACCCTAAATCACCTCCCACTACTAAGGCAAGGGCTCAACAAGCACCAAATTTTATTTAATGCTGCCTTGAAATACATAATTTTTGCCTAGGTGAACTTCACAAACAATTGAGATAAATTTTTGTGAAAATCTAACTGAAATATAACATATACCTTTATGGGCCGGGCGCAGTGGCTCTCACCTGTAATCCTAGCACTCTGTGAGGCCGAGGTGGGCTGATTGTTTGAGCTCAGGAGTTTGAGACCAGCCTGAGCAAGAGTGAGACCCCTGTCTTTACTGAAAAAAAAAAAAATAGAAAGAAATTATCTGGACAACTAAAAATATATAGAAAAAATTAGCCAGGCATGGTGGTGCATGCCTGTAGTCCCAGCAACTTGAGAGGCTGAGGCAGGAGGATCACTTGAGCCCAAGAGTTTGAGGTTGCTGTGAGCTAAGCTAATGCCATGGCACTCACTCTAGCCAGGGCAACAGAGTGAGACTCTGTCTCAAAAACAAACAAACAAAAAATATGTGTATATATATATACCTTCATGCCTTTTACAATAAAATAAGCTGCATGTAACTTCAACATTCCTTGATGATCCAAATTATTCTAATAAACAATTATGGTGTTCCAGAGGAACAGGTGTAGACGATCTGGGATATAGGCTCCAGTAGTGACCCCCAAACTTGCCATCATTTTCAAAAAAACTTTCACTTGTATTTTGGTAGATTACCTCTTCTTTATATAAATATAATGATTGTTGAACAAATGCATACACACAGTGTTGATCTATGGTGGAACTGCCATTAGCAGGTTGCAGGACTCCTCTTATGAATTCAAGTCCTTAAGATAACTTTTTATTCCCTGAGGGGGTGAGGGAACCATAGAGAAGACATGGAACAGAACCAGTATTTGGCAGGTTGTTCATATGTGCCAACAACTTTCACTCCTTTAATTTTCTAACTATCCTGTGAAGGAAGAAATATTTTTCTCAATTGGTGGAGAAGAAGACTGAGGCTGAGAGAGATTAAGTAACTCACTTAAGGCCACAGAGCTAAAATACGACAAAGTGAGGATTAGAACCAAGCTTGCTGTGGTCACGAGCCTTCATCTTCACTCTACACCGAACTGCCCCGGAGTGTAGGGTCACTGGGTCTTGATCCCTGACTTACCTCCTCCATTACCATATTGACAGTCATCTTTTGCTGTATTACAAGACCATCCCAAAAGTTAGTGACTTAAAACAATGACCATTTTATTTGCTCACAATTTTACAGTCTGGGCTGGGCTTAGCTGGGTGATTTCTTCCATTGATCTTGCCAATGGTCACTCCTGTGGATTCATCCAGCAGAATCTGGGCTTGGCTGGGATGACGGGATGGCTGGGCTTCTATCTGTACCTCTGTAGCCGCAGGGCCTTTCCCTCTTATGTCACTCTCTACGGCCTCTCCATGCAGCTCCTCCAGCAAGGTAACAAAATTCTTACATGGCAGCTCAGGGATCCCCACAGCAAAGGCAGAACTTCTTAAGGTGTAGGCCAAGAACTGACACAGCATCACCTCTGCCACTTCCTGTTGGTTAGAAAAAGTCAGTCCCAACTCAGGTTCAAAGGGAGAGGACTTATGTAAAGGCAAACGCTGGCAGATGTGAATCATTAGAAGCCGGCAATGTAACAGTTGTTACACTAATGTGGTTACCGTTATCTTCAACATTGGCACCACCGAGTTTGCTGTTTCTTCTGTTCCCTACACTTTTCTTATGTCCAGTTCTTCCCTCCTCTTTCTTTCTTTACTTTATCCTACCATTTCTCAGCTTTTCTGCATCACAGCTGGTCTTTCTTAGCCAGCCGTAGACAGAGGATTCCTTTTTTTTCAGAATAGTGAACTGACCGATCACATTATGTCAACTCTGTTTTTCAGGTCATCAGTCTTTGCAACTAAAATTTTTGTTAACAGAGGTTCCTTTGTTTTGGTTGTTTGTTTTGTTTTGTTTTATGTTTATATCTGGATTCAAAACTGGAAGCTCAGTTAAAAGGGAAATAAGACATTACTATATCAAAGAGCACCTTACATGAATACACTTACATACTTTTCCTTTATAAATGATCTCTAGAACCTGTGATTCCCCTCTTTAGTTTTACCTGAAAAAAGGCAAGATGTCCAGTTCAATGGCTGAGTCAACAAATCTACATTTATCATATTTTACATGAGCTTTAATTTCTTTTGCAATCACTCATGGGGCAGGGAAGGACGAGAGGTCTGCAGGAATCAGATAATTCCTGGCATTACAATTTCAGTTTACATCAGGTTGCTTCTTACACATGGCTAAGATGAGATCAGATTAAATTTCCACTGAATCATTCAACCTGTCTGATCACTGTTATCTGCTATCAGAAGAGATTCAAGAGTACCAAGAATTAGCCAAGGCCAGGAGAACTGGGCATACAGATACTATTAATAACAGAAGAAGAGGGGAAAGAAATGTTAAAAAAAAGAAAGATTGATAAACACCCTTGCCGGAAATCTTTGTAGAAAGGAATCATGGGTTTCCAATTGGAATACTAATGAATTACAATGAAAGTTAAAATAAAAGTAGAAATGCAAATTATCCTTCAAGAATTTCTAAATCCATTCACTGTGTTTATCATGGTTTCTTTTATTCTGTTCCCTGAAGCCAGGCATTGGATCCTCGATTGTTGGGTTAAATCTCCACCAGACATCTAGTTACAAAAATAAAAATAAATTAATTTCAATTTGACTATTTATATATAAAAATTGCTCAAGCAAAAAAGGCAACTGAGCTAAAATGTCTTTTTTATTATTTCAGACTAATTCATTGGCTCTGCTCTTATTTATGCTCTATAGTCACAAACACCGAAAGTTGAACATGTGTGTATAGGTAAATTCATTACAACCCTAGTGAAGGTTAGTTTATGTGTCAAGTTGACTGGGCCATAGGATGCCCAGACACCTGGATAAACATTATTTCTAGGTGTGTGTCTGAGGGTGTTTCCAGAAAAGATTAGCATTTGAATCCATGGACAGAGTAAAGCAGATGGCCTTCTCCAATGTAGGTGGGCATCCTCCCATCCACTGAGAGCCTGGACAGCACGCAAAGGCAGAGGAAGGCTGAATTCACTCTGCCTGACTGCTGGAGCTGAGATCAATTTTCTCCTGCCTCAGCTCTCTAGCTCTCAGGCCTTCAAACCACACCACTGGCTATCCTGGGTCCCCTACTTTCCAGAGGCAGATTCTGGGACTCTCAGCCTCCATAATTGTGTCAGCTAATGCCTTATAAAACCTCTCTCTCATATATATATATATATATATATATATATATATATGTATATAGTATAAGCCATACACACACACACACACACACACACACACACACACAAATTTCCCAATTTCCCATCCGGTGAGAGAGAGATATATATATAAATCTCCTGTTGGTTCTATTTTTCTGGAGAACTCTAATACAACTCCCCTAATGATTTATATAAAATCTAATTAAATTTCCATGAAAATGTTTGAGAATATGACTAGAGTCTGATGGTCTCAGAAAGAAAAATTAGATAAGATTATCAAAGAAAATTCTAAATGAAAAATATGAATAATGAGATAGGACTGGCCAAACTAGATATTTAAATATATTACAAAGATATAATAATTAAAATAAGACACTACTGAAAGATGAAAAAAATACAGATACAGGAAAAAGGATCGTTCAGAAATTGTTTTTGTTCCATATAAAAATTTGCTAGAAAATAAAAGTGGCATCACCAGAAAGGAAGAATTATTCATTAACTTGTGCAGCAATAACTGGGTGGGAATTTAAGAGAAAGAAAATTAATTTAGACCCACTCTCAAAGTGTATAACAAAATGAATCCCAGATCCATTAAAAATTTAAACATTTTTTAAAACATTCTTTGCAAATGACCACTTGAACAAGATATTAGATCTGTGAATTAAAAACCAAGGATGACTTCTTAAGCTTAAAATCATTTAAAGAAATCATAAAGGAAAAGACTAATTACTCAGATTACACAAAATCTAAAACTTTTTTTGAAAATAAATAGCATAAGCAAATTTTTCTTTAAATTGGAACAGCTGATTGAGAAAATTACCTTCAAAAAATATGGTAAAAATTATCTTTATAAAATGCATTATTTTATCACTATAACAAGACAGAACATTTTTACATTTATTATTTGTTGATGAATTTTTTTCTGTCCATGACCCTTGTTCAGGTCAGAATAGATAAGGTAAAAAGTATCTTTATAAAATGTATTATTTTATCACTATACTGACACAGAACATTTTTACATTTATTATTTGTTGATGAATTTTTTTCTCCTCTATGACCTTTGTTCAGGTCAGAACAATTAATCTTCCTAAACCCCATTTCTATCATGACATTTCCTTGTTACAGGGGTAGAGCAATCTTCTGCTCCTTACCATTGTTTCTCTAATCTCAATCATTTCAGTACAAGTTTCATTACACTACCATATACTACTTACACCAAATATTTATTTTTTAAAAATCAATTGTTTTACTTAAATAAATTTACCTTTGTTCTAACCAATGATTCCTGTGAAATCAGAAGTTTTATATAAATAAAATTAAAAATACATAATAATAAAAATTTTAAAACACGAATCTGCCACTGAAAATTCACCTATGCTGATTGCGATGGTGAATTTTATGTTTCAATTTGGTAGGCTATGGTGCCCAATTATTTGGTCAGATACCAGTCTCAATGCAGTCTAAGCACTGGGGGTCTTACCTCCAGCTCCATCCCTGGCTGGAATATTCCAAGGAGGACCTTACTGATTGGGAATGAGGGGTTTTTTTTGTTTGTTTGTTTGTTTGTTTTTTTGAGACAGAGTCTTGCTCTGTTGCCCAGGCTAGAGTGCCGTGGCATCAGCCTAGCTCACAGCAACCTCAAATTCCTGGGCTCAAGCGATCCTTCTGCCTCAACCTCCCGAGTAGCTGGGACTACAGGCATGCGCCACCATGCCCGGCTAATTTTTATATATATATTTTTAGTTGTCCAGATCATTTCTTTCTATTTTTAGTAGAGACGGGGGGGGGGGTCTCACTCGTGCTCAGGCTGGTCTCGGACTCCTGACCTTGAGCAATCCTCCCACCTCGGCCTCCCAGAGTGCTAGGATTACAGGCATGAGCCACCACGCCCGGCCTAGGGTTTTCTTGTAAATGCAAACCTCCTTCAGGTGGCAGTGAGAACTGTGGTGCTGCAGAATACACTGGAGTTTCTGCAGATTGCACTTCACCCCTGGTCTTCCAGGTCACGGGCAGCTCCACTCCTGTGCTGTGCTGTTCAGGGCCCAGGCAGAGCTGGGACGCGGATGTGATAATGATATAGTGAGAAGATAGTGATAATGGCGAGTTTTTATAGAAGTCTAGACTTAGGAGGTCTAGAAGTGTAGACCTAGGAAGTCTTTCACTTTATTTTCTAATTTGCAAACATACTTCTAATTTTTCCACTGTCAGCCATTGATATAGTTCTCGTATGTTCTTTTACTAGCTCAGGAAAACCTAAGACATCTCAAACAAAGATTGAACCTACGAACAGAGTGGGAGTATTGTGCCTGCTCTGCTCTGGGCCTGAGCGCAGTGGTGGAGTGATGCCTGGGCTGTGGGCAGATGAGGATGGGTGTCTCCAGGTTGGATGCTGGCCACACCACTTACCTGTGTGTCTTCACCTGTGAGGGAGAGAACAGGAGAGAGGCTGTGCCCTCAAGAGGAAGGCTGGAGGAAGGGCATGGAAAGGGCAGGCTTGGGGCCTAAAGACTCTGTTTCCCGAATAGCCTCCAGGAGAACATGGGTGTGTCCCCATGTCCCAGAAACCCGGTTTCTGAAGCTGATCTCACAGCGTCATTTTGGGCTAAAAGAAGCAGTGCTAGAAAATCCTGTAAAAACTGCCCTGACTGCTGTTTATGGCAGAAGGCACACCGTTCTTTACCCCCTGGAGGAGAACCAGCCCCAGGTGATCCAGCCTCCACTGATGATGTCTGTTCTGCTAGATGTGCGCAGACCTAGATGGGCTAGGAAAACTACCCCCTCCCCATCTGACACATTGGCTAACTCGGGCCAAACCCGGATTTCATTAGGCCAAATGCCCTCCTCACCTCCTCCAGAGCCCATGCGAAGAAATGAAACCCGTGTGTTTCTGAATCATCTACACTCAAATGAAGAGTACCAAGTGGGTTTCCTCCCCAGAAACGCCTTGCCCAGCCTCTTCTCTTAGTGACAGGAAGTTTCTGTTTGCTAAGACACATTATATTAACTCCCAGCTTTCAGAAAGGCTCAAGTAGGATCTGAGGTGTACACAGGACGTGAGTTCACGGCTGTGGACCTGGGCGTCCAGAATTCATGGAGCTCTCTCAATGGGAGGCTCAGTGAACTGGACAAGGGCCACACGCTGGGCCCCAGAAGAAAACTGCTCCCCCCCATGGAGAAGGGTTACAATGAAAACCCTCCCTTTACCTCTTTGGGGTCAAGTGTAAGTGAATCTGTCTTCTTTCCAAACTTCATTTGTTGACTCACCAAGCATGAGTTGAGCAGCCAAGACACTGGCTCTGGCCAGTGCTAGGGACACGCCATGCATAGGAGGCTACTGTCTCTGACCCCTGGGTGCCAATTCTCATGGAGGGTCAGGCATCACAGTAAGCAGCCGGAAGCCACAGGAATTCTGAGCAAACAAGAGCCCCTCATCCCTCTGGACTCCAGGCAAGCAGGACAACATCGTAGCCGAGACCCCAGACCCAAGGCGGGCAGAGTTGGGGTGGGGGTAGGGCCAGCCGTCTCAGGCCCAGGGAGTACTGTGTGTAGCTCAGCACACCCCGAGTGTGTAGGGAGAGTACGAGGGGCCCCCTCCCCTATGACACGGGTGCCTGGGGTGACTGTCAGGTCTGTTCCCTGGGGGAAGGGTTCAGCTCCTAGCACCATCCCAGCCCCTCAGACCCCGCTGAGTGCCCAGTCAGCTGGCAGCCAGCAGGCTCAGGGTGCAACATGGGGGCTCAGTTATGTCATTCTCAGCCTTGCCTGCTCTACAGACCTCTTCCTGTTTTAAAACAATCTGTTCTATCTTTATTTCACTCAGTCTACATGCTGTGTCACCACATTTGGAATTATGCAAACCATTATCACAAATAAATCACGTACGTTAAAAGTTGAATGAATAGAAAAATGAGCCAAGTTCTGATGCCTGCCACGTTATGCATGTGTCCAACCCTGCAGAGCTGGAAAGTGACCTGTCTGTGCTCTCAGGCCCTGGACAACCCACTCTTCACCCTGGTGCAAGTCACCCTTCAGGCACGGCTGCGGAGGAGCAGCTGGCCTCAGCTGTAGAGCAAGGAGGAAAGGAGGAGGGATGAGGGGCTCTCCTTTCAGAAATCTCCCCTGTTATCAACCGCTATTTCACCATTAGAGATTTGTTCCTTTGGCTGGGATTGTGTTGATAAAAGATGAGTTGTCAGCTGTATTAATTCAGTGAATGTCAGTGTTTAACAACCTGCAAGGTAAAGTAATGAGGGGCCTTGCTCAGACCACCCAGCGACAGCACCCAGGGCTCGCGCCCCTGGAAGCAGGACCTGCCCAACCAGCGGCCCAACTCCACACCCTGCACAGAACCACTGTGCGGAAGAGCGTGGGGCTGCGTTCATCCTGAGCCTATGCTGATTCTGGAGAGACCCAGGCTCTGAAGGCCAAGACCAGAGCCCAGAGCACGGGGAGGGAGAGCCTTCTGATTGGACAGGTAGAGGAGTGGGTGGAGCGAGCACCGAGCAGAGCCCTGCCAAATGGGGCCGAGAAGTGGGCCTAGTGAGCGCTGGAGAGCCTGCTGATTGCCCAGGGGAGAGATGTGGGCAGAGGGAGCACTGCTGAGAAGGCTGCTGATTGGACAGAGGACAGAAGTGGACGAAGGCAGCTGGTCCAGGTATTTGGGCGGCAGGAAATTCCTGCTGGGCTGCCACTCGGAATCTGAACTCTGACCCTAATCTTATTCTATATATCATCCACGGATGACCAGGGACCACCAAGTGTCCTGCGCCTACACCCCTGGCATCCGAAAGGGGGTGCCTGACCCCACCCTAGCGGGCCCGCGACACGCATGCGTACTCCGTGTAGTCACAGGCGGAAGTGATGAGTGACGCGAGGCGCCTGCCGGGCGTGGGAAGGAGCCTTCATCCGCTGGGCTGTTCCCGTCAGCTAATTCTGTCTATATTTGAGTAATATTTGAGTGAGACTCAGTGCTGTGAGCAGTGCAAGATAAGACATAACCAGGTCCATGCATGTTTATGTCTTTCCATAGGATCAGACTTTTATTGATGCTGTTTCAACCAAAAAAGCCACGAGCTGCATGTAGTTCCCAAGGAGGCAGTTCTCACTCAGTGTTCTCATTCACTCCTAGTCAGAGCCCTGGGCACACGGGCTCAAACCAATCCACAGGTCAGTCGGTATTGCAAACCATACATAGTATACTTAACATATAAATGTTATGGATAAAATTCCTACATCAAATAAAGTGACATTTAACGTCAAGAAAAAAGAGGATAGGAACAGGGGTTAATGAACCAGTCACAAAAGAGTTATGTGGACAAGAAGAGTGCTCTGGGCCAATCCAATTGGTCGTCAGCATCTTGCAAGGCAGAGTCCTCGATGTGGGCAGAGCCTTCTGTGGCAGATGCCGGGTGCTTATCATGAGTGACAGCAGCACGGTCTCTCTGGAGATGACTGGACCTAGATGGTGAAGTCCAGCTCTTTCTATGGCTCTTGAGTCCTATGGTGAAGACTGACAGTAAAGGGTTATGCCTTTATCTGGTTGGGTGTAGTCTGTGAACATCTGGGCTCTGTTGGCATGATGCCGTTTGAAATGGAGTATTTTTCTAAGATGGATTCACTTATGTCAAGAGTGCTGTATACACTCAGTTTACAAAAGGGCCATTCCTCGAGCGTTTGAGGCATTCATTACCGATTGAGGGCTGTTTCTGGGTTTTGATTCTGGAGCAGATACAGACATGGGGGAGTGCAGTTGTTAAAAGAGAGCCTGAGTTTGGGCGCCTGCCAGTGACCACAGGCATGGGACCTGCCTGGCCAAGATGCCCCAGTGAAAAGGAAAAGTTTACAATTATATATACATTCTTGTTAAAGTTTAATGGTTAATTTTTCCTATAACATGAAAGTAGTTGTGAAAATATTGAAAAAGTAAAAAGGAAGTGTGTTAAAACATTATTTTAAATTTCAATATTTTATTTATGTTAAAATCAGAATTTATTGTAATTTTACTTCCCTGGCTTTAAAGAAACCCAAATTATCCATAATATATTTAGGATATAATTCTAAGCTTATTTTGTTTTTAAATGAAAATATTGCCATGTTTGACATTTTTTTGTAACCCAATGACAATCAAATATTTTTAATGAATTTCAGCTCAGGGAAACATCTTTTGCAGGATTCCAATGTGACTAGTATTGTTTAGAAATACTAATAAATCCGGGCCACTACCAAATTTCTTATAACTATCTACTAAGA
The DNA here is from genome assembly GCA_004363605.1 of Indri indri. Taxonomy (NCBI): domain Eukaryota; kingdom Metazoa; phylum Chordata; class Mammalia; order Primates; family Indriidae; genus Indri; species Indri indri. The sequence continues at coordinate 12,558 of RJWJ010037873.1, forward strand.
AAATATCACAAGTCAGTTTTAGGAGATTTAAACACTGGTGATTTTTAAAATACCATTGCATACTGCTTAAAACCATTTAAGATGAACTACATTAAAACAAATTATTAGAATAGTAAAGAGATAAGACAGTTGCTGCTTTTTGTAAATTAGATACATCCATTTCAAATAATTTTTCTCCTATTAAAAATGCAAAATCCAAAGGCACTTAGTTTAATTTTGTATATGTCCATTTCAAAGGTAAAGTTAGGATATCTGTAATTTTATTTTTGGTTATAAGCCTTTTTCCCATAAAAATTAGTATTTTTACCTGTAGATTAATCCTTGCCCATTTCTTTACTTTTTGTTTATTTTCTAAGTCAGAAAGTACATCCTGCATCTCATGGAAGCTTTACATTCCTCTAACATATGTCAAAGTTACTTTCTCACATTGGTTGTAAGCAAGGGGAGAGATCTTCCAACAAGCATCCATCTTTATATGTTGTCAGGATTGTTCAATCAAGAGCTTTCTTAACGGTTTCCACTTGGTTCACAATATTCTCACATCCTGATAACTGCATAAAAGTTTGTAATCTGTTTGCACCAAGACACACTAAAGAGGATGGCCAACTAAACACAGGTAGTATGTGTCTCCTCCGTGGAGAGGAACCAGAATAGTGAGCAGATTCTCACAGAATGTGAAAAGATGCTTTCATATACATAAATTATGAAATGAAGCGATGTTCCTGCTGATGATAATTACCAGAGCAGAACTCTAGCTAGCATTTTACTAAGATGTCTGAGTCAACTAAAGTTCCTTCACTCTGTCCATTATGATACTCCCTGCCCCATGGGGACTGTGGGGCACCGCAGTGGCATTATCACGTGTGTACTCTTGCTGCTTTCCTGTGCAAGAGATTTTAGTGCTAGATTTGCGTGATGAAAGTCACTGAGCCCTCCAACAAGAGTTGAGTCTTTGAACTTTTCCACCCTACCGTGAAGTAGATTCCAAAGAAGCCTGGCCACATATCCAGAGATGTGGAGGATAGAGCTAGGACTGAGGCACAGGTATTGCCCGAATCTCACATGTGGAGAAGCTGAAATAATTGAAGGCAGAAGGTGGGGGGCACTAAAGGACTTACATAGTTGTTGAAGAACAAATGCTAATTCGCCTAACCAAGAATTATTAAATCAGAAATTCTAGACTGGTGCCCTTGGTTGTAAATACAAAATTACCTCCATATGACATGAGTCAGGATTTGGCATCAGGGAAGGAATTAAATAATGCCTCTGAACACTAGGTCTAATTAAAGGATAAAATCTTGCAGCTTTCATTTTGTTGTCTATAAAATGGGGATATTAATGTTTTCCTTATGAGATCAGTAGCCAAAGCCACCTCACTTTGACCACTGGGGAAAGAGATGGCTCTTCCTGTCTGTGTTGGATCATTCTGTATGCTAATGTGGGCTGGGCTGAGGGATTCACTACTAGGTTCATGACTGGTGTGTCTAGGAATGGTGGAAAAGACTGGAGTATCATGGCTTCTTTCTGTTTCCTCAGCTTTGTCTGCCTCACTATCAGAGTGCCCTTTTCTTAGAATACTGAAGAAGATGGGGGAAGCTGGGTTCTCGACAGCGCAACCACAGGTAAGTAGGAACTTGCTGTTACTCCTGAATTGAGGCTTCTTTTTCCAGCAAATGATCAGGTTTCTCTCTGGGCCTAGATCTTCTAAGTGCACCCAGCAAATATTAGTGTCAGTTCTGTTTCTCCAGGATTCTGGGAGGCATAAGCAGGTCCTGATAAATTGTCTCCCTTCTGCATTTACACTGATTTATTGCATTCTCCATCATGAAGTTCTTGCAAAGAGGAGATATGAATGGTTTGAGTTTTTTCTTTGTTTATTGTTGTTTTTTGTTTTCATCCAGCTCATGGCCTTGGTGAGGAAGTAACTCACTCATTAGCCATGTTAGTGGCTGCAATGGCTTTGGTAATGTGGTTAATAGAGGTGGTAGAGATGAGTACGAACAGAAGCCTTTGTTCCAATGGGGGAGGGGGGTCCAGATGTTTCATCGGGTTGAGTTCAATCCATGCCGTGCTACAGGAGCTAGGGTAGAGGGTTGTGCAGAACTGAGGTGTGAGTCTAAGAGAGGATTGGACCAGAGAGAGCAATGAGAAATTATTTATTTTATTTTCACCAATTTTAAACAGGCAATACCTGTGCCTCAGTCCTAGCTCTATCCTCCACATCTCTGGATTTTAAAGTTTTATAACATGTACTTGCCAAAAAAGGAGAACTCAAATTCTCCGTACCACCCTGTTCCCAAATGCAGTTTGTCTCTTTGAAATTAACTTTTGGTCAAATTTGAAAACTGAACCAGGGCATGGAGAACATTTGCCTAATTTTGGTTGAGGAGAAGGAGTTTATTAGATAGAATAAAATTTTTGATTCTATGGCAATTTTGGGGGGATGGGAGTGACCATATACAATTGAGAGGCTTCTATTACCATGTAGCAGATAGATATAATTAGAATACAAGAAATACTATGATAACTCTTTCTTGTAGGTACCAGAAAAGTGAGAATAGGAAGCTTCACTGTAGGATGGGTTAGGCTAGGACCATCCTTCTGTATGGAATCATCAGAGAGCCTTGGCTTGTGCTTCTGAATCATCTATCCTTTCACCTTCTGATGAACATATGATACAGGTAGAGATGAGGGAGAGGCTACACCTGTAACTTATGTTCTGTATTAAGCCT
>RJWJ010037874.1:0-15282 GCA_004363605.1 Indri indri
AGAAATTCTTAAATTACCTTGTCAAGCATGTCACCTGGTGCTATGTCCAAAGACTTTCCAAGAAGCAGAAAATCTGAAACTCCTTGAACTAATGCCAATAGACAGTGACCTCCAGAAATCAAGAGAACTAAAAAAGGAAATTCTACTTTATTGGTCAACCTAATAGTAAGTGCATGAGCCTCCATATGATGAATGGGTATGAATGGCTTTTTTAACTGGTCTACCAGCTGTAAGCTAAATGATAAGCCTACTCCCAGGCTTAAAGCAAGTCCTGGTTTTATGGTAGTTGCAATTGCTGAGAGTTCACTTGGAGAGATTCTACTGACAGAAAGAGCTTCTTGCACTATTCGTTGAATATTTTCTCTGTGAAGCTGTTGAGCGACTGGAGGAATAATCCCACCTGTTCTGAAAGAAATAAAGACATCTTTTTATAATTTTAAGATTGCAAAAACAAAGGAAGAAAAATAACATGTTACAGGTGAAGACATGTTTTTAAATTAATCATTAGATAGCTGAAAATATTAAGTCAAGCATTTTCAAATTGTGTGCCTTATAATGTAGCACACTATAACTCAATATGCAGTGATTAAGAGGATAACGTTTGACTTTTCAAATTCATGCACAGCAAACTCCCATGGATTTGTTTGTTGACGAATGAAATCACCAAAATCATCTTACAAAGTATTTTAAAGAAGTCTTGAAGAAGGGAAGGACGGGATAAAATTGTATTTTAGGAAAATTAATCTCCCTACAGACAGGGAGATTTTTAAAGAGATTATTGAAAAGGTATTTGTTTAAAGTGATTATAGCTTTAAGTGATTGTGGGAATGGAAAGAAGGGACAGAGGAGCCTTGAAAGCTGTAGTAACTAATTACCTGGATATAAGGGCACAGGGGAACTAAAACAGCAAAGATGATCCAGATGCTCAGTTGGAATAATGGGGAGAAAATAAAATACTAACAGAAACAAGAAGACAGTTTTATAAAGAAGCGTTTATTTTTAAACTGCACTTAAAGTCACAGCAGGACAGTACATAGCTTGCAATCCTGAAATAAAGTTTGGGAATCTGGGGCTCAGAGTTGGTAATTTGGATTTTTGGTCCACGTAGGACAGTAGATGGACACTCCAAATGTAAAGAGTAAAGAATTAGGAGGCAAATTTGCTAGCAACAGATTTGCTAGCATGTGACTAATACACGATCTGAAAAGCAGAGCAATAGTCTGCAAAATACACTGCTAGTCTCAAAAAGTCATCTTCGATTATTTGATGTTGCAAGATCTGCTAATTCTACACACAGAAATAAAAATCCTCAGTAGGTGCATTCAATGAATATTTGCTTAATAGTTAAAATACATTTTGTTTCAGGCAATAAGGGGGTTATAAAAGAAATGATCTTATTTCAACACATCCATATTGTAATACAATTTTCCTTCATTCTTCAAAGCTACTTTTTCTCTTATATTCATCTCTGTTAGTGGCTTCGAATAACCTCATAATCACTTGGGTTTCAAGGTTCATCTCTACATCCTTTTTCTCATTCTACATTTATCATCACTCCCATTGCCACTGTCAAGTTTAAAAAGTCCTCATTATCTCAGTCTATTCAACAATCTTCTAATTGTACTTCCCTAGCTACATCCTTTGATCCTTGGAGTCCCTCCTATGTTATGTTGCCAGAGAATACTCGAAAGCTTTGGTACCCAAACCCTGGGCCATGGACCAGCACTGGTCCCTGGCCTGTTAGGAACCAGGCTACACAGCAGGAGGTGAGCGGTAGGCAGGCTAGTGAAGCGTTTGTATTTATAGCCACCCCACATTGTTCACATAACCGCATAAACTCTGCCTCCTGTAAGATCAGCGGCAGCATTAGATTCTCATAGGAGCGTGAACCCTACTGTAAACTGTGCATCCAAAGGATCTAGGTTGTGTGCTCCTTATGAGAATGTGATGCCTGATGATCTGAGGTAGAGCTGAGATGGTGATACTAGCCCTGGGGAGTGGCTGCAAATGTAGATTACCAGTAGCAGAGAGGTTTGACTGCACAGAGACCACAATAAATCAATTGCTTGCAGACTCATATCAAAACCCTATCAATGAGTGGCAAGTGACAATTAAGCTACAACAGGTGGCAGACATTATAGTGGCAAGTGAGCATCTTACTTCAGTTGTAAAGCTACATCTGGTGGCAGGCTTTATAGTGGCAAGTAAGTTGATGTACTTAATTGTGCAGCTGCATCTGGTAGCAGGCTTTAATTAAATTAAACTTGTATCTTATCCATTTATTTATGTAAGCTGCCTGGTGGTCCTCTGCAAACATCTGAGTTTATAATCCTTAGACCAGTCTATGCCTTAATACAACAATGTATTATTCTTTACTTGAGTATCAACACAAGTTATATGTATAAATGTGAATAGGATTTTTTCTCAGTGATTAACACAGTTTTTCTAGGACTTCAGTTGAGACTATTAAACATAAAAGTGGAGAAAAGAAGAAAAAGCATTACTGAAGGAAAATCATCAAGAAATATTGAAGCCGGGAATAAGCTTAGTTTCTTTTTGGCAACAGGATTAGCTAAGGTTGGGATGTTATTGTGAAGAGCCTTAAAAGCCAGGATGAGGTGTTTGAGATTTTCCGTAGCAGTTATTAGAAGATTTTGCACAAAGGAATCAGAAATTAGCTCCAGAAAATTAACTTTTATATATGATAAATACAGAAGAATTATTTCATTTTACTTTTTCCAAAAAAAGTAAAAACAACTAAGAGAATGTCTACTTACTTTAAATGAACTTCAGTTTGGGAATGTATTGCTTCTCCCAATACATTTCCAGTTTCATCCACCACAGCAGCTGCTGTATCATCGCAACTCGTTTCAATTCCCAATACTAGTTTATGAAGAAATAGTGTTCCAGGAGAAATATTAAAACTTCTTAAAAATTCATAAACTTTCCTTTTTGGTGGTTTAGAAAAAACTCCTGCTGTCTTATTCAATATTAGCATACTTACTCTACAGATAATTTCTGGAAAAGAATTACAGAAACAAACATTATTTTGAACTGACTTTAGCCACTAACCCATTCAGTTGAGCAAAATTCTGAAAGCTTGGTTTATACTTCAATACACAGTTTTACAGAATTATAGAAAAGTTTGTAAAAGTTACCAAAATTTTGTAAAGGCTGTAGCAACGTGGGAATATAAATAATAGTATAAATGAATATAATGCTCTTCAAGGGGGGAAACAGACATCAGACACACATTTTTTTAGTATTATTACTTTAATGCCATTCTCACCAAACTATTTATTATGATTTATAAAACAGCTAATATTACAGTACAATAGTTGCAGGGACAGTCCTCTGAAAAGTGCTATTTATTTTTTGATAGCTAAAATTGTTTTTTTAAAAAATCAAAGGCAAATGGAACAGATAAAAACACAGTTAATGCATTCCGTTTCCTAAAAACATCTTTCAATATAAAATTTAATCATTTGGTTCAAAACCAAGAGTTCACATAGACACACACAGACCCCAAATTTAGTCTTCTGGTTCAGAAACATTGGTGTTCTCATAAAACTCGTCTTAAAAGAAACTTACCTCAACTAAAACAACAGCAACCTAACACCTATATCATCCTTAATTACAATCTCCACTTTTTGCCGCAGGTTTTATAACAAGGTTCTTCCCAAATCCTTTTTTTCTCCAAAATAATGGCAGTCCATTACTAAGGCACCCTAGTATTTTCCCACTAAGTACCTAATTTCATGCCCTCAAATCCTATGGTCCCGAACCCCCAGACCATGAACTGGTACTGGTCTGCAGCCTGTTAGGGACCCGGCTGCAGAGCTCTGCCGCCCCCTCCCTTCGTGGCAAAATAGTCTTCCATGAAACGGGCCGACCAGCGAAGTTTCCATCCGTATTTACAGCCGCTCCCCATCCCGCGCATCACTGCCTGAGTTTCGCCTCCCCGCACCCACCACCCCCTCCTCCGTGGAAAGATTGTTCTCCAAGAAACCAGTCCCTCGTGCCAAAAAGCTTGGGAACCGCTGCTCAAATCTATCCATTCTAAAACTCTCTGATGTTAACGTAGGTCCTTTCCCTACCACACTAATGGACATCAGGGGTTCAAAACAAGAGCAAATAACATTGGAACTGGGACAAAGCGAGTCCAGGGTAGAGATGAGCGACCTATTCACAGAGGGCAGCTGCGGGGCACACAGCTGCGGGGCAGCCCAGGCACACACACCCTAGAGAAATTAGATTTACATTAACTAAAACTGAGTAAGGCAGACTGTGCCAAGCACGTCCCTTTCGGTCCAAGAAGGGGAAAGAGGTGAGCAATTTCACCCACCTTCCTCGCGAACGACAGTTAACTAGTACTCGTCTCCGTTCCCTAGCAAAGACGGACAACTGCTCTTCCTCCAGCATTGGAAAGCCCGAACCTGGCACCCCGGAAGTGATGTCATCAGCACTGTGTCAAGTGCCCCTACTGCAGGGTCGGCTGCTATTACCCCAGAGGGCGGCGTTTTTAGTAAAGAAAAGCTTAAAGGTGACTTTGCTCCAGACGCAGTGTGTGCGCTCATGCATTTCCCCCAGATTTGTAGGTAACAAGACTTCTAACAAGGTCACGCACTTAGTGACTCATCCAGCGGAGTCCGCATACAGGTTTGACTACACGGATTTAAATTCCAAACACTACGCTACATTTAAAAAAAAGGTTTTTTGCCTTTGGCTAGAATTTTGTTGCCACTGTGAGAAAAGGATGGAGTAGATTATGCGTCATTCCATTTTATGGGAACTATCACCAAATCTAAAGATGTGGGCTGAGATATCTAACAGTTTCATCAGAGGAATACGGTGGAAACTAGCGACGCCCTTAACAACCTGTGCCAGGGTTCCCAGAGAACGGAAGTGCTTCCTGTCGGAGAGTCTAAACAGTTACTCCCGCTTCACTAAGAGTAAACTGGGGCTGGCTTATTTTCGTTAATACAAAAAAAAAAAGGAAGCCATGGTAAATATTCACTTACTTAAAAAAAAAAAAAAATCCTACCTGTGCAACCTTCAGCATAGCATGTACCCTTATTCCTGCCCCTCCTTCAGTCTTTTTTTTTTTTTGCTTTTATTGGTTAACTGTCATTGCTTGAATAGATTTATCCAAGAATCTTTATTCTCACCTGCTAGGCTTTAAGGTTTTAGTAAGCAAGGTTGGACAGGACTGGGATATATAGCTGTGCTTTGCATGGTGTGAAGCTCTGGGTATAAAAGATGAGTAGATCACATGTTGGGAAGTACAGTCTAACGGTATATTCAGATAAATTCATAATTACCAGAATATTGAGAAGTTTTTTTAGTTGGAACTTAATGTTTTCCAAAAACTGCATTTACGTGTAACAATAATTTTAATTTCCATTTGTAACCTTCAGAAAAAATATGTAGAATCTTATTTTCAATATTCATTTCCTAATTATGTCCTATTAGATTTCATTTTCATTTATCACAATTTATTGGGTTCTTTCCTATGTGCTAAGAACTTGATTGTTATGGATAAAGGGATTAAGATCCATTCTCTGTCCTCAAGGATCTTAGAGTCTACTGGCAGAAGACAATAGGCAGTACAGAATTATAGAAATAGAATGGAAAGGGTGCACTGAGAGAGGGGAGCTGCTTGGGGAAGGCTGCGTGACTTATCACAGATGTATCTATAGCCTGGCAGGCCCATGGTGTGATTTTTTGTTTCAACATCTGATTCTTTAATAGGCTTGAAATTTGTTTATCAGGTCTAGAAGTGACTTGACTTCTGGGGTACTGAGTCACACACCACAAATTGCTAAAATGATGTGTAAAAACCATTAACACTAATGTATTAATTTATAAGAAATGCAACAGTGGGGGGCTAGGATAGTTGAGTTTGCTGATCATTATCTTCTTTGTGTTGGTCAAATTACAGTGAAGGCCAAATCCAAATTATAATCAGAAGATTGCTTGGTAAATATGGAATAGAAGCAATAAAAATGAGTTTGGTGCTTTTACTTAATAGCTAATGTTTCAAGCCTGATGCTTCCCTTTCCACTTGAATGACACAGTTTTACATTTTTCATGGGTTGGAGTATGTTAAAAATACACTGCCATTTTTCCTTTCTCCTTTTAAATTTTCTTTGCTATGTCTTTTGACGTGGAACATTTTTTTATTAGTGTTAATACTGTCAATCAGGTCTTACCTTTGGAAGATGTTTTGCTTTTCATTTGCTGAACCATTATGCTTAATTTAACTTTTAGATGATGTTTTCTTATTGTGGTAGAACACAGATAACAAAATAGGCCATTTTAACCATTTTAAAGTTAAAAGCACTAAGTACATTCACATTGCTGTGCAACTACCACTACCATCTAGCTCCAGAACTTTTTCATCTTCCCAAACTGAAATTCTGTACCCATTAACAATAAACCTTCTTTCCTCCTCTGCCCCAGCTCCTGGCAACCACCATTTCACTGTCTTCATGAATTGATTACTCTAGTTACTTCGTGTAAGTGAGATCATGCATTTGCCATTTTGTGACTGGCTTAATTCACATATCATAATGTCTTCAAGATTCAAACATGTTGTAATATGTACCTGATGAATAATATTCTATTGTATGTATATACCACATTTTGTTTATCCATTCATCTCTCAATGTATACTTGGGTTGCTTCCATCTTCTGGCTAATGTGAATAATATTGGTGTGAACATGGGTGTATAAATATTAATATCTGTCCAAGATCCTGCTTTCACTTCTTTTGGGTATATACCCAGAAATGGAATTGCTGGATCATATAGTAGTTTGATTTTTGAGGCATCTCTATACTCAGGGTCTTATTTCCTTATTTTTCAAGTGTGTGGGATATATCTATGGGTTTAGCAGGGAAGGGAGAAGGTGAATCTTTGTTGTTCCCATACACTTCCTATGACTGTTAACTGCCATGATAGAAGCATATGGTTTGATGAGAATTCATAGGAGAGACAAATGTTTCAAAAGATCACCATATCTCCCTGAGCAATAGCCAATAAATCATCTGACTTCTCTGTTCCCATTTTAAAAATTATAAAATGAAGAAAATAATGTATGTTTATCTTCTTGATAATATGGTCAACATAAATACAGAATATGTGAAAAATTTGGAAGTTTTTCAAGATAAGATTGTGAAAAATTTATAACTGCCTAATTGGAAAATCACTAAAAATTTATATACTGTAAAATTCCTTTCAGATTTTGTATTTTGAAGAATTCATTCTACAGTGTTGATGTGGTTTACTTCTTTACTATAATCGTCGTATTTGAATTTATTTTTATCAACATATACTTATATAATTAGACTGAAGAGACACAGTGATAAGCTTGGCTCATCTGCTAAACTTGAAATAATATAGAACTTTAAAGATATAGGTAAGTCACTTCCATAACCATTTTTTATCAGGAGTTTGGATGAAATGAAGTGAAATAAATTACCCTACCATGCCAAACATAAAATCCAAATATATTTTTACTATTTCTCTAATTATGAAATATTTCAGATTTAAAAGCATCAAGAATATAAACTTCTGTGAGCCCAACATCTGACTTAAGAGCGAAAACATCACCCAATACAGTTGAAGCTCCCTGTGTCCCGTATTCTTAAGATATATAGTGTTCTGAATTTAATGTTTATAATTCCTCTCCATTTGTAGCTAATGAAAAATTTTAAGCCACATATAACAAACTGCTAAATTATTTTTAACTGGAACTAAAATTAGGGAGTAAAATAAAAATGAAACATCTCATTTTTTTTCTTTTTGACACCAGACAAAATGAAGGAGTGTTTCTCTCTGCCATTCTCCTACTCATCTTGTCTTTCCTTGCCCTACACTGTTCCAAACTTCCATTTAGGGTGTTTTGCCTATACCTGTCTTCCCAGTACTGAACCCATTCACATTTCCCACATCAACATCCTATCCATGTTATTATTTTGGGAATTACTCTTTTCTCTCTATGCTTTTAGACTATTGAACTGCACTGGTCTATACTAGGTTACTGCATTTGTCTTCTTCATGACTAGCATGAGGGTATTTTTGGGTCACACTTACTGGCAACATATATTAACATAGGAGACACAATATAGGAGAAACATTGCATGACAATTAGGATTTAACTTTAGCAAGACAAAATGAATCAATAGGCTAAAATCTAACAAGAAGGAGTTCTATAGGAAGAATAAGAAGTCTTAGACTTTGGTTTAATAAATCCATTTAATAAGTATATGAGCTGGTCATGGCATGCACCTGTAGTCCTAGCTACTTGGGAGGCTGAAGTGGGAAGATTGCTTGAGCCCAGAAGTTTGAGGCTGCACTGAGTTATGATCCAGCCACTGCACTCCAGCCTGGGTTAACGGAGCAAGACCCTACTTCTCAAAATAAGAAAGGAAAAAAAAAAAACAGAAAAAACCTTAATATATAAAGGGGAAGCCGTAATTTAACAGCACTATATGTTGAAGACTTGAGGTTTTAGTAACCATAAAGTGAATCAGTGATATGTGGCTGTCAAAATAGCTAAAGTGATATTACATTACATTAAAAAAAAAAAAAAAAGGATCTCAAAACAGGGGAACTGGTACTGTTCTAGTCACAGCATCTTATCACCTCTTATATTTGGTGCTAGTGCTATATCATAAATAATTAACTGAAATTTAGAGCAGAATTACCAGGATAGTGGGAGAAATTTGAGACCATGTCACATGGAAGGGTGAAGGCTCTAGTAATGTTTATTCAATGCTGTTGGTATCTTTAAATAGTTAACAGATACATAGGATAATGATTACATTTTGACTCAATATAACACAAATTATAAATTCCATTACAAAAATGGAATATGCCATTTTATAAATTTTAAGTCCTCTGCTGTCAGTATTAAAACAGAATTGAATGGAAGGGTGGTGGTTAATATAAAGATTCAAGCTCTGGTAGGGAGTTGAATTTACATGGTCCCTAAGGGCTTTTCTAATTCTTAGCATCATATAGCTCTATAAAGCTAATTCACACAGATATTTAAGGAAATGCTGTTAGCCCCCTTAGGATCTTTATAGTTCAATAATACCATAAACATAAAAAAAAAAAAGGGATGGGGGCACATCGAAAGGACATAGGAGCCAACTTCAAAGAGCTAAAGGATAACCCAAAGAATAAAATATCCATGAGTCCATAATATAAGTGATTGAATAAATAGAAAGGAAAGGACAAATCTTCCTTACAGAAGATTGCAATAAATATACAAGAATGAAGGAAATCATCATTAGACCTACAAAGTAGTAATTGCTGCAGGAAAGATCCACTAATAAATGCTAAAATTAGTGGCATTTCTGAGCTCCTGACTACTTAGAAATTGTAATTACGTCTCTTGACTTAAAGTCAGCAACTATCATGGCATGACACTTGATTTTGTTCTAAATAATTTACTCAGATTTTGTTTTTTAAAAACCCCACAGCATTTTTTTAAAACTGTACAAACCTGTGAAAACGACTACAGTTTCTACATTTAGCACAACCATTTACCTAGGTGGTAAGGCCAAAAAAACTAGGAGTCGTCTGCAAACTACACCCCAAATCTGACCACTCCTCACCACTTTATCTGCAACTTCCCTAGTTTTGCTTCTTGCCTACAGTAGCTTCCCAATTTTCTTCCTGCTTTTTATTCCTTTACAGTTTATTCTCAACATTAGTCAGTGACCTTTGAAAAAAAAAAAGTTAGGTCTCTTTAATCTCCTGCATAAAAACTCTCCAATGGCTTTGTCACACTTAGAATAAAATCTGCTTGCTACCTTGATCTATAAATAAATCTCTTTATGATCTGGCCTCTATCTACTTCTTGGACTTCATTTGCTACCATTCTCTTCCTCCTTGCTTACTCCTTTCTAGCTTCAGTGGCTGTGTTTTTCTTCCTCAAACATGCCTCATTCCTGCCCCAGAGCCTGAGTATCTGTCATTACCTCTACTGGAGATGCTCTTTCCCCAGATCTTTGTACTGCTTGCTCGTTCACATCAGCAAGGTCTGTGTTTAAGTGTCACCTCAGATAGGATCTTCAGGTAAGAACTGTCTGAGGCAGACTCCCCTGCTCACTCCCCTGCTTAATTTTTTTCCATTGCATTTATCACTACATAACAAGTATTTGTTTACTCATTTATTATTTGTCCTCCACCTAGAATGTAAGCACCTGAGGGGAGGGAGTTGGTTTGTCTTGTTTGGATATACCTAAAATAATACCTACAACAGCACTGGCCTTCAAATATCTATTGAGTAATATTTTTAAAACATTGAAAGGAGAAAGAAGGGAAAATGAGAAAGAAAGCCTGCATCAGAGGAAGAATTCTATCTCTGGGGTATGTACAAAGAATGTAAGCCTTTTGAGATAATTAAACTTTAAAATGAAGAAAACCAAAGGAATATTTTTTGTTACCTTAATTTTGTTACCAAATTCAATTGCTTAAGAATAAACTTGAAAAATGTCAATGTAATTTTGATGACTGAATTTGGAGAGCTTTTGAAATAATCTTACACCAAGGAAAAATTTTATTAAAGTATAGATTACTGGTTATTTAAAAATACATGACGAAAGACAAACATACAAAGGCTGTCTCATACAACTGATTTCTAAACTCAATACTTTTGAAATACAAAACAATGATCATTACCCCCAAAAGTCAATTTATTGACACAAACTGATTAAGTTGGTCTATAACTCTTTTCGCTCAATTTTATGATACTGAATTTTTCAATTTCATTCCATATCAGAACTTTGTTTTTTTGACATGTTTACTTCTCAAAGTAGTATACAGTTATTTCTTACAATTAACATTAGCAACTATAGGAAGCTTTCCTAAGTCACAAGAATTCAGTATGGTTGGTGCTCTGGAAATCGTTACCATTTTGGGTTATCTACACTAAGACCCACATATTTAAAGGCAAAATATCAATGGGCAAAATATGGGGGTTGAGAGCAGGCAGACAAAGAAAAGAGAATGTTATCTTTTACTGCAGACCTGCTAAAAAAGACTCCATTACTTACTTTGGTACTATTGCTAGAGAAACAGTTTCTGCCAGACCACAGGCTGGCTGTATAGTTGTCTGTTTTATATTTCCTTTTCTAAAAAATGACATATTTTACCAATTAAATTGTTCAACCAAATAAGCAAACACTTTAATTACCATATACTTTAACTGCTTGAAATAAATTATTTTCTTAATTGGCCTAGCAGCCTTGTGTCTGGAAAAGCGGTAAAACCCACTTTGTCCCCAAATTAGAATGCTGACTCAGAGGCTGCCTGTGAGACACCTGGCTATCTTCTATCACCAGTCATGAAGGTGGACCTTCATGAACTCCATAACGTAATAAATATAAAAATGATCTTATCTATCAACACACAATATTGAGCCAGCAAAACCAAAAAAGTGCACTCATAAGTAGGAACTAGCTTGCATAAAACAAGAGGGTGTATCTCCTCATGTAAAACAAGAGGAGTACGTATGGTAATAAAAACAATCTTTAATAAGCTTATAGAGATGATTCTGGTTTACGTATAAGTCTGCTTAAACTGACTGTCACTGAATGATTGGAAATTTTCTTTTCCTAACGTAATGCCCATTCATTGTAAGTTAAGCTGGTCCTAGTTTCTTACGAATCTCTTATTTCCTTGGATTCATCTACTACACCCTCACTGTGTTGCCATTTACTTATAAGCTGGGCCCGCCCAGCCTGCTCATAAAGCCTTTCTTCAGAAATACACCAGATGCATTAAACAGAGGCATCTTTTAATGGAAATCTGCACCTCAAAACAGCATATGAAGAACCCAACAGGCCCTCCAATGTAACTACCTCTCATTTCACATTATCACAGAAACAGTGCAGTTTACTACTACTCCTTCCTTATAGGAAACTCAGTAGCTGTAAGAAAATTTTGTCAGTTTCAAAACATTTCAATACTTATTAATTCCAAAGATCCGAACACCATGTAGTTGTGGCATTTTGGGAATTAGCACACTCAGGAGAGAAGCTGTGTTTAGGATGAAGTGAGTTGTATCGTACTTCGTATAGAAACTTGCAAGAAAATATCTGCAGAGATAAAAGTTAAAAATACATAAAACATCCAAAAATAAAATTACTTAGAATTTTAAAAATTTAAAAGGTAGAAAAAAGGCCACTGAAACTTAAATATCTAAAAGGAAAACCATTTTTGAGCATTAAAGTAAAAGACATAGTTTGGCCTCAAGTTTATTTGATTTGGGATTTAAAAATTTGTTTAATGGAGATACACATGTAGCATTTCTGCAATTATATAAATACATTTAATAGAACGTATTGCTACTTAGCATCTTTTAAAGTAAAAGGCATTCAAACTAGGGTTCATATGCCCTCTGAAATTTCAGGTATAATTTTGCATTTCTGTGCATGTTTCTGAAGAGAAGATCTGGATCCAAAGCATCAATCCATCTTATTCTCAAAGGGTTTTGTAACCCACAAGTTAAGTACTACTACGGTAAAGCTTTGAAAAATGGACTTTTAGTGTATTAGTACAATTCATATCTTTGAAAGAAACAAATACTTGGTTGCCCTTTGAATGTTCACATTTTCATACTGTAGTTGAGCATGTCTAAAACCACTAAAACCTGTTTCACTGGTAACTTGAAAGAGACTGTTGTAAAATTCCAGCTGTTTTGCCATAACTAAGTACATGTATGTATTCAGACACCAGCATCTGAGAATTTAACAAGCCTAAACCACCTTTAAAACCATAAATTACCGAGTCCAGAATGCCTAGTTTTACCCAAGGATATATCAAAGTGCAGACATATCATCTGGTTACTCAAAGAATATCCTAATATAGATAAGATGTAAAGAAGAAAACATATCTTATTTGATCATAACTAAAAAATTAGTTTCCATATAGGTGTTTGTCTAACTTTTATAGTACACAAGAAAAGTATTCTTAGAGTCTTTCCTCGAACTACTGTCATTAGTTTCTCATAAGGAGATAAATACCTTGTATAATATGGTTAGAAAATAGCTACTTTCAAGTATGACTAAAAACATCATAGAGAACCATATATATAATTTTTACAATCTAGATTGAGAAATTCTATAATCTTCCACCTATTTCACAAACCTATGGTCAGAAAATTCTTTCTTGAGAGTAAGCCATATTCCTCAATCTTTACTTTAAATTCTTTCTTCCTGCTTTCATATACTTGAAGACTGTTTTTATACTTCCTTTACTGAACAAAATAGGATATTACTTGCACTTAGTAGTAAGCTCATTTGATTTCCCATCATCATTACAGGTTTAATCTATAAACTGATAAATTGGAAATAATAAATCTTAGAATGGGTTCTTAACTACATCATAACATATATCCCCTTTGTCTTTTAATAAAACTAATCGTGTGTGTAGATTATATGAAAATTACTTGACTCTTTCAAAAACTTAGACAACCCTCCAATGGTATGCAAAACCCAAGTGGGAATCAGAGTGATAACATTTGTACATTTATTTGCCAATGGATATATCGGGAAGAGACCTGTATTAGAGGATAAAAGCTTAGGGTTTAATCTTGGCTCTTGATTCCAACTAGCTGCAAGATCTTGAGCAAAATAATGTATTTGAGTCTGTTTCTTTATCTAAAAATCTGGGATAACTTTCCATGTCACAGCTAACCTGACAAATGATGATTAAATAAGAAAATGTGAAAGTACTTTGAAACATATCAATGCTATATAGATGGCTTTAATAGTGTGTCTTCAGTTACATAAGGAATCTAATCAAAATATTTGATATCATACCTGTTGGTCAAGAATATATTTTGAGAAATATGGCCTTATACATATACATCTTAGTTGACCTTTTTTTGATGGCTCTTACTGAAAATTCAGAATGTCAGGCTTTTTACATGTATTATATAATGCAATCCTCGACATTTTATAGATGAGAAAACTGAGGCTTTTAAGAAAATGGCCAAAAGTCACAGAACTTAAAAGTAGTTAAGCCAAAAACCAAACTTAGAGCCATCTCAATAGCCAATATTTTTGTTATCACATTTATTTTTGTTAGACTACATTTTTCTTTGAGGTTAATTTTATATGGGACTAACTCAATTCAAAATTTCTTCAAAGTGCTATAAATACAAGGAAAAAGAAGCCTATTACTTTATGATTAGTTTATTCCTTTGACTTGAAAATGCCTTCCTTTACTTAAACATCTACCCAAAACCTACTGTCTCTTAAGTTCTAGCTTAAGGAATTCCAATACCTCCAAGAAGTCGTCTCTGCTACTAAAGGCTGTACTGATTCTATTATGGACAAGAAAATTATGTATGAGCTATGTGGTACAGATTGTTGATTTAACATGTATGTGAAATACATCTATGTGCAGGCCACTGTACTGCATGTGGGATTCAAAACAATCTATGCACTTATAAATTCTTTGGAGAAATAAAACAAAATATATATACAATTTTTATTTGTCAATTATACCTCAGTAAAGCTGGAAAAAAACAAAGGCAGAGGCATTTCAGGTAGGAGCTATGATTTGAACAAAGGCATAGAAGTGGGACTAAAAATGAAATATTCAAGAAATGCTGCTCAGAAGAGCTTGATCTGGTAGGAGTTAGGTGGGGATAAAATATTCACGTAAAGGGAAAATATGGTAGGAACCATTCTCTGGAGGATCCTGAATTATCAGGTAATAGGAGGAAATTGGATACCAGTTATAAGGTTAAATGCTTTACAGATAGATATTATTTACTTCTTACAGCACCAGGACTGAACTAGGTATCATTAGCTAGAATTTTATATATGAGCAAACCAAGCTGGCTGAGTAATATATACAAGACTCAACTCACGTCTGTTCTATAATGAAAGCCTGACCTCTTTTTTTCAGAAGCATACTCTTTCTCCCAAGGAGTTGAACATCTGAATAGGATTGGGTAGCCAATGAAATTCTTCTGATCATCTACACCATTATTTAGGGAGATTAATCTGATAGTGCAATACAGAATATCATTATGTTTAGTTTTCTTATAAGAAACTTAAAGACAAGAGCTGGAATATATCTGACTTGTACATCCTAGAATGTCTAGGCACACTGATGAGCATGAAATGTCATCTTCCTATGTACTGACTGAAGTGAAAACTGATTTATTATCAAAGTGCCTGTACTTTATCTGAGGTAGCTATTTATTGATAAAAGTTTTCAACAAAATATTGTTTCTAATTCCAATTCATTCTGA